>JAOXYD010024620.1:0-14435 GCA_028565735.1 Pinacopodium congolense | reverse complement strand
GGAAATGACTAGCTTAGGCCACAATCTCACAAGTTCGGTTTATGTAAATTAGAGAATTGGGATCCTAGATTAATTAGTTACGTTCACTGATAAAACCCAATAACCTTTTTCCACTTATAGAAATTACTATGACTATTACGTATCACAAGCTTATTCTTAGCAATTGAACTAGAAATTATACCTAAGGTGATTAATCCTATGTATTAATCCCTAATTCATGTCATTTAACTAGAATTCCAATTCAACCTTAACCTAATCACAATGTCCAATAAATTCATAATCAATTATTATAATTAATCATCCAAAATCCCATATATACCTTCCAACCTAAGGAAACCTAAGATAATATTATGAAATTAACTAGAACAAATGATAAAAAGGTAATAAACAAACTAAAACAACATAAATAAAGGCTAGAAAATAATAACAACATTGTTGGAAAATTAAATAAAGTCATCCATTAATAAAAAACTCAAGTTTATACAATAGAAAGGTATAAAACATATCATAAACATTACAACTAGGAAAGCTTTAAACTAAGGAAAGCATTAAACTAAAGCACTAAATAACAAAGCATTTAGACAAAAGGACTTAAAGCATTCAAAAATAAAAAGAAAAAAATAAAAACTAAGGGAAAAAATACAACTAAAACTAAGGAACAGGGGAAAAACAAAATGAAAATCCATCGAGAGGCCAAGAAGATGTTCTTATCGTATTATTCCAAGGAAGGCTCTCCTAGCTCTAATATATGCTCCTGCCATCTTTATTTATGGAAAGCTTTAAGGTTTTTTGTTTCATTGTCTTATAAGGCTTTGTATCAAGCCATCCAATCTTCTCTCCTTTTTTAAAAAATGCTATCTAGCTCCTGGAAAGCTTTTAAGCCTTTTGTTTTATATCTTAAAGTAGTAGGCACGTGTCCTCCTAAGAAGAGCTCCTCCTCCTTTTAAACTTTTCTTGTTTTATACTTTTAAGCTCCTCTTGGAAAGCTTGTTTTAAAATGTTTTTTGTATTCTTCTCCAAGATTTTTGTAAACATTTTTGTTGCTATTTTACAAAAGCAAGGCACGTGTCCCACTAGTCCTTAGAAGCCTCCTCTTCTTCTAGGCTTTCATTTTTTTCCTTTGCTTTTTTGTTTTAAAATGTTTTTCTCCAATTGTCAAGCTTAAAACGCGACTTTTGTTTTTCTTTTTTATGACGTCCAAGGAAAGCTTTTTCGTAAATGATTTTTGAATGTTTTTGTTCCTAACTCCTTTAATATGGAAAGCTCCTCCTTTTTATCATTTTTCTAATCCTGAATTCATCCAAAAGGGATAAATTGTTGATTCAGCATAATATAACACAAATTAAGCATTTTTAAACTAGTAATAGGAATGACATTAAGCGAATTTGCATACAAAAATATGATAAAATTCATTCCTGTCATGGGGGTCGAATAGAGCCTACATTTAAGTCCAAAATGGATCTAGACTTCATATTTTCCAAATTTTCTCTTCTTTTAGGGTATAACCAGTAACTTAAACAATTCCAAATATAAATTAAACAATTAAACATCAAAATATGGGTGAATTTACATCAAATATCCAAGAAAACTGGAGGAAGAAGATGAAGAAGAAAAATGAAGCTGCTTGGTTTTTACTTGGTTCACAGACTTAAATGGCAATTTCTAGGGAGTTAAAGTGCACTATTTAGTACCACTATTTAACTACCCAAAAATACTTAAACAGTGGTTTAACTAAAGGGCAGTTTCTATGGAGTTAAAGTGCACTATTCAGTACCACTATTTAACTACCCAAAAACACTTAAATAGTGGTTTAACTAAATGGCAGTTTCTAGGGAGTTAAAGTGCACTATTCAGCACCACTATTTAACTACCCAAAAACAGTTAAACGGTGGTTTTATAGACTTAAACACGACCATTTATTACCCATGTTTTGGTCCTAAAAACACTTTTAAGCATGGATAATTCACCCTAAACCTGACTAAATTAATCCAATACGAGGATTGAACATAATTTTACACAAAAATGAAGCCTGAAAACACATAAAACTAAGGAAATTAAATGAAAAGAGATAAAATTTACTAAAAGAAAGGATAAAATAAAAGAAAACAACTTAAACACATTAAGGAAAACTAAACAAAAACACATCAAACTTTAACAAAACAACATAAGGGAAACTTAAACACATTAATTCTAAAGAAAGAACATAAAAGATAAAACAAAATGATTAACAACAAAAAGACTAAACACACAACAAAAACAAAGGATCACACACACTAAAAATAAACTAAAGCTTAAGAAAATACTTCAAAAGTACGCTAAATAAAAATAAATTAAAACACACTAAAATCTAAACAAGGACTCCTAAAAGAGACTTCCAAAAGAAAAAACACAAAAGCCTAAAGGACACACATAAAAAAATTAGAAAATTTAAGCTTAAGAACATACTGTAAAAGCAAGTTAAATAAAAGTAAACCTTAAGTAGGCTAAATTGAAACAAAAGAGCCTAATTTTATTTTTGGATTTCCCCCCAACAATCACTTTTCTAAGGTCTTTTAGATGGACCTTAATGTTAGGGAATTTTCAATCATATCCTTCATTCATCATCCAACTTATATGCTCCACTCTTTTGATAGGGGCAAACTAAATTTCCAAGAGATCTTGTACCTCTAATTAGACATCTAAAGGAGTTACAAACCTTACCCTTGATGCAACATCAATCCAAATTCCTTTTCATGATAAAACTTCATAAAAAATAGGTAAGAATTGCAACTTTAGGCCTAGGAACAAAAGTTGTATCACTTAGAAAATCAACGCACTCTAAAGGTACCTTAAGCTCAAATAAATCAACCCTTTAACATTTAAATCCAAATCAATTCAAGATCAACTTTTACAACAAGTTTACTGATAACAAGAAATGAAGTGAAGTATATTTAAGACTATAGATGTCAATCCCACGAGGAAAATACTGTGCATACTAAGTTACTTTGATTACAATTATATAGAGATCTTAAGATTCCGGTTTATGAAATTGAAAGTAATTAAATTAACTTGAAAACTTTCAATTAATGTAAAGGAGTTTAGAATGTTTTGAAGATTACCAAACTTAAGCAATTAGCTAAGGGTTAGGCTTTCAATAATTTAATTGAGATATGAACGGGATAAAATGCCTAATCTATGGTATCTTTAATAAATCAAGAAAATGTAGTGTTTAAAACATTGCCTTATCTCTATTAATCTTTTCTTGAAGTTTGGTAATTCATCAAGGTTAGGTAATCGGCTTAAAGTTTAAGAATTTTATCCTAAAAAAACCTTATTTCTAGATTAACACTATTGTAATTAACTAAAGTTTGGTCATTCATTGATTTGAACCATGTTGTTTATTGATTTATCTAACAATTAAGATATATCTCTCGAATCCTAGCTGAAGCAACATGTTCATGAATATATTCAACAAAAGAGTAAGATACAAATTATTTAAGAGTTTAGAAAGCACTAAGATGAACTCCAAAGTGAAATATAACTACGAATCATTGAATAAAACTCTTGGAATCCTTAAAAACAACTTGAAATATCCAGAAACAAAGATGGAAAATAAAAATAGGAGAAAAACCTAACCTAGAGAAAGGAGAAGAAAATCTATCTTAGGAAATACTTTTTGCTACCAAATCTCTTTCTATTTGCATGAAAAATGGCTTTTTGAATGTCAATATATATGTCTACTACAAGTGGTTGCAACTTAGTGCAAGTTAGAACCGAACTGGTCAAAAATATAGTTGGATATTCATAACTTCCTATTGAAACAATACTTAAACTGGACTTAAATAGCGTCGTTGAACCACCTTCTTTTAACTCTAGAACTACTTTAAATGATGGGCTATAGGGACCTAAATAAAGGTTGCACAAACCCCATGTTTAAGTCTAAAATGGCTCCAAAATTCATATTTTTTGAATTTTTCTCTTGTTTTGGGGTGTCATATGAAATTTAAACAATTCGAAGCAAAACATGGGTGAATTTACATAAGGTAACCAGGAAAAACACTATAAGATGAACCCTATCACATATTAAGTTAAATTCTTTGAATGAGATGTTTCTTAGATGTTTTTTTATACATTTAATTGTGTTTTGCAGGACATTGAAGAGACATGGGATGCATCTTTCCAGTTTAAATAAATGTTAAATCAACTTGGGAAGCAAGAATATTATTGATGGGAGGCATCATATCAAATTTCATGGCTAAAGGATGAACAATATAAGAGATATTGTGGCAAGATCGAGAAGAGCACAGAAGTCAGAGGAATCATGGCTAACATCACGTTAGTAATTCTCTTAACTTGGTCATGATTTTTGGCCAAAAGAAATCACAGCCAAGATCACGGTGGTCCCTCCTTACTCAAATAACTTGTTTTAGGTTTTTTTATGATCTTCTTGCCTTTCGACACCATCTAGTAGCCACCAAAGGAGAATTGGAAATTCATAAGCCATCTCTAAAGGTATTTTTTCACAATCCTGAAGGGGATAGAAGGATTTAAACATATCAATTTAAAGATCAAGGATATGATTTCTTTCAACAATCATCAAGGAGTTAGGGATTCAAGACAAGTCTCTTTGAGCAAATCTATTTCCATCTTATTTATGATTATTTATGTGAATCATACAAGGTGTACAAACTAATCTTTTAATAGTTTTTGGGTTTTTGTGAACTCTGGATGTCGTATTCATTATTGTTCTTAATTTAACTTTTGATTTTCAGACTTTGCATTAGATTTGTTTATGGATATCAATGACATTGAATATTGAATATTATGTAAATGTAAACTTTTATTTCAATGCTTTGATTATGTATGATTAAATTGAGAAATCAATTGTATGTTTTATTATCAAATTGAATAGGATTACGTAACTCGAGAGAGTGTGTCATTTACCTTAAGGGACCTACAGTCTGATAAATTTAGAAAAGGAGTTTAATCAAAATTAGCAAGGAATACTAATACATTTTAGAGGGATTAATTACCTTCATCCTAGCTTCATCATTAAGTGTTAGTTCTTGTAAGATACATTAGGAATTTACTTTTAATTATTTTGTTTGTTTTTTTATCACTAAATCAATCACTTTACCATTTATTAAGGTAGTTAATTTAGCTATTAATTAATTAATAATAGCAGTCCTTATGGATTGACAGTTGGATTCACTATAACTATGTTACACAGTAATACACTTACCTATTTGTGTATTATGGTGTTGTTAGTCTGATTCTTGATATATTTTGATTAAAACTTAGGTACATCCATATACACATCAACATATAATGTTTTTAATTAGGATTGTTAATACCATAGGTGCTTAAAGAAGGTATATGTTGATTATTACTTATGAGTACCTCATTAGCCTCCTCATTGCTTTTCATTAATGAATTTAGCATGCCAGTCCTATACTTGGTGTTAAATGGTTGATGATTCTTAAATAGTTCATAAACTTTAGACTTGAATAATTATGGAATCCATTACGTGACTTACTATTTTATTTTAATTATCTATTGAATCATCATGGTAGTGTGCATAGATGATTGTATGACTTATGGCTTATGAGTGTTGGGAATGAATGTGGTTTATTCACACTTGTTTTATTATTAATAATAGGCCATGTGGAGGAAGTTTATACATCTTCATTGCAATCACCTCTCTTAAAGGACACTTGATGAATGTGTATATGGACATAATTTTGCATCCAAGTTTGATTACCTTCTACTTTATTTCTTTCAATCAAATTTAGTTTTTATTTTTTTTCATTATAGATGTTTTAACATTTCCATTAGTAGGATTTAGTTTCATGTTCTTTTTATTTATGTCTTTTTTTATTTATCCCTCTCAATCTAATAATTTGGAAAAGCTTACACTTTTGTGTTATTATGTCAATGTTTAGGAGAATCATGTTCTCTTCTCCCTTATAACTTTTTATGCTTTATCTTCTTTTCCCTTAAGTTGAAGGTAATTTGAATTAAGTGCATATGTGTGTGTGTGTGTTAGTTAGAGGGCATGAACTTGCATAACCACTTATATCCCAAACTTGATTTGTTAGAGGTCTAATGGTGATTACTTAGATAGTCTATGTTTAAATGATTTTTATCATTAGTGAATTTTCAATTGTGGTGTTTATATTCAATTGATGTTTTTAATTTAGGTTAACATTGACTAATTCTTGAATGATTTCTAACCCTAATTTTTTTCTTTTCCTATTTTATTTTAAGTCATTTGCATGTGATATGGTGACTCTTATGTATAGTTTTAAGTTTCTAAGGACATTTCATATGATTTGTTATATGAATTTGGAATAGGATGTAGATTCATGTATAAAATTCTAAAAATCTAAAAAATAAAAAATGTGTATGTCAATTAATCAGTGAGAAATTTTTTTCAGTTTGTTGGCTTCATACTAATAATAATCAGGGTGCCGTTGATGAGTTCAATATGCATTCATCAACGACAGTCTACAGCTCGCTGTTATAAGTTAGCTCACCCCGCTGTTGATGGAGTCAGTCAACAATATCAGCCTCAAATCTAAAAAATTGTGGCTTGGGTATGCTCTTTATCAATTCTTTTGTCTTCTAACACATGTGAGAGGTTGCTGAAGCTATAAAACAAACAAACAACTTAGATTTTAGAGGAATCAAGCACAAGAATTCAGATCTGGAAAGAGAGAGAGACACTCTTGCTTCTTTCTTCTTTGTTCTCAGTAGCTTATAGGCTTCAAACACTTTGTATTCATATTTTGTGTTGTTTTCTGAGTTTTTGGACATTGGAGCTTATTGTTAAGATTTATATCTTAGTTTAAGAATTGTCCAAGGGGTTTCTTAACTCAGATTATCACTTTTTTTGCTCTATTTTTTAGATTAATCAATGCTCATGTTCTTATGCTTATATCTAAGAATGTCCTTTGATTTTTCTGTAAGATCTTGATGAAATAGAGCTTTGTTGGAGTCCATAATCAATTTAGAAGTTCAAATACATCAATAAGTCTTTCTTGGATATTTTTGTAACCTCTAAACTTTATTTTATAGGTCATATTTTCGAATCTATCAAAGCATATTTCTTAAAGTGCTAAATCATTTTTATTGCTAAGGATTGGTTTTTTATGATTTAAGAGAGCTTAAAGACATGCTATAAGGTCTGAGTTTTGTTTATTAGAGGCTTAAAAGATCTAATTTTAGGCTGGCAACCTAGGATTAGAGTTTAAGACAAGTTAAGCTTGAGAAATCATCTTAATTTGTTAAAGCAACATAAATTATTCTTTTAATAACGAAACCTAGATTTTTTTTTTAGAGTTAGAGATCTGAGATTAAAAGTCCAAAACTCACTTTCTTGAAGTTAAAGTCCATTTACTTGATTTGAAGCATGATAAAACTTTAAACAATATTTAATGGAGAAAAAGCAAAGTATTAACCATAGCTTTGTTTTGATTTTGTGAAGGAACTCTAACCAGCCTTTAAATGTGATTAAAACTCAATTAAATCATCAATCAACTAATCCTTAGTTAATTTACACATTTTGTAATATTCAGGAATTTGTAAAATAATTAAAAATTAAATTTGAAGTGTTTAAGCTAAGTTAGACTAGTTTAGTAATTTGAAGATTTTAATCAAATTGTTTGGATTTTCCTAAATAATTATAGTCTAATCAACTTAGTAATTAAGCCTTTTTTCCAGTGGCTTTGGCATCTAAAGTCTTAAAAATTACTCCAACTTATTACTTTTGTGATAGGTACACTTGCATAAATTTCGTTGGTTTTTAAAGTAAAATCTTTTCAAATTTGTTAAAAGTTTCTAAGTCACCTATCTAACACAACAAGTTTTTAGCCCTGTTGCTAGGGATTGTGGTCTTAATATTAGGAAAATTAGTGTCAATTACTTTAGGATTTGTAAAATTGTTTTTATAATTTTTCTACATTTTCTGCATTTATTTGCTATTTGTTTTAGTTGGTGCGCTTTTATTGTTTTTGCTTCTTTTGTTTTCCTTGTTTTTTAATTTGATTTAATTTAGTTGTCTATTTAAATTTGTTGGCATACTCAGGGATGTAACCACAAGGTAATAGACTTTGATCCAAAACTCGAGCACACGTTGAGGAAGAAAAAGAAAGAAACTCGCGCAATCATATCTGATCCTTTAGAAGTAGGAACCTCGAGTGACATTAACTCAGAACCTGTAGAGATGGACCTTGAGGAATGTGTAGTTGTGTGAATTAAAGTAGAAAATAGAGAACCATCCATGATAGACTTAGCTTTAAGGAATAGAGGTAGATCTGTTGCTAGTATTGTGCCACCTAAAGTTAATGCTAATAACTTTGAAATCCCACATAGTATCATCTCAATTGATAGGTCCTCACAATTTGGAGGTTCATCTTTAGAAGATCCCAATGAACATTTGCAAAATTTTCTTAATATTGTTTATCTTTTTAAAAGCAACGGGGTCTTTGATGATGCAATTAGACTTAGGATTTTCCCTTTTTCTGTTAGAGACAATGTGAAAGCTTGGTTATCAACACTTCAATTTGGTTCCATTACTTCATGGGATGAATTAATGAAGTTGTTCCTTGTTGTATTTTTCCTACCTGCCAAGATAGCAAAGATGAAGATTGAGATCAATTCGTGCATACAGTATGAAAGCAAAATTCTATACAAGGCATGGGAATGGTTTTTAGAGACACTTACAAAATTTCCAAGTCATAGATTTAACACGTGACAGCAAGTTGATATCTTTTACATTGGATTGACACCTTTGACTCATAACACCGTTGATGTTGCGAATGGAGGCAATCTAATGAGCAATACTACAACCGAAGCCTAAAATCTGATTTAGGATATGGATATAAACAGTTTTCAATATAATTTTAAGCTCTATCTAAGGAAGCCACATGTTATTCATGAAATTAATGATACAGTAGCTCTTGAAACTCAAATGGAAGTATTGAACAAGAAGCTGGATAGCCTAATGAGTGGAGCTAGTAGTAGTTCTCATAAAGGTGAATGTGATAGCTATAGTAGTACCTCCTATAAATCATTAGAGTTTAAGAAGGAAGTCCTGTTACTTGAGAACTAGAATAAGCCCAATTTATTAGCAATTTGAATGGGCAAAGGGGCAACCCTTTTTCAAACACTGACAATTCTAGTTGGAGGAACCATCTTAACTTTTCATAGAGCAATAATCAAAACTACCGGGAATGACCTCAAAAAATTCAAGCTAATCCTCAAAGAGCACCTTAACCTAACTTTGAAACCAACAAACCTCAAATCAGTCTAGAATACAAAATCACGAGGCATCAATTAAGAATTTGGAGACTCAAGTTGGAAAGATTGCTTAACTCTTACAGGAGAGGCTACCTGATAAGCTTCATAGCACAACTGAATCCAATCATAGAGAGCATGTCAAGGTGATTTATTTAAGGTGTGGAAAAGAGGTTGAGAAGGAATGGAAGAAGGTAGAAGAGAAATGTAAGCGAATTATGGTGGAGACTGAAGAAAGAGAGAACACAAGAAGTCATGATAGAAGAGAGAAAGCCAAATAGGAAGAAAAAAAGCAAGAATAGGATGATGAGGGTACGAGTTCAGAAAATCCACCTAGGTTGTTTGCTGATCCGAATGTGCAACCATACAAGCTTAGGATTCCATAACCTCAAAGGTTGAAGAATACGCCCTTAAATAAAAAATTTGGAAAATTCTTAAAGATGTCTAAGAAGCTTCATATTAATATCCCACTTGCTAAGGCAATTGCTTAAATTCCTTCATATGTGATTTCTAAGGAAATCTTATTTAAGAAGAGAAGATTGGAAGAATATGAAACAATTAAGCTCAATGAAGAGTGTTCTACTATCCTTTTGAAGAATTTACCCCTAAAGATCAAGGACTCTGGTAGTTTCTCCATTCCTTAAACAATTGGTAGCTTATACATTGATAGGGCTTTGATGGATCTTAAAGTAAGTATTAATCTTATCCCTTTATCCATTTTTATGAAGTTAGGATTAGAAGAATCTAAACCCACTACTATCTCTGATGGATAAATCAGTCACCTATCCAAGAGGAATCATCGATGATGTTTTTATGAAAGTTGATAAATTCATTTTCCTTATGGATTTTCTGGTTTTGGATATGGAAGAGAACATTACAGTTCCTATTATCTAAGGAAGGCCATTCATGGCTACTGCAAGGGGCATTGATCGATGTGCATGGAGGAAAGTTCATTATCAAACTTTAAGATAAAGAGATTGAGTTTAATGTTTTTTTAGCAATAAAGCATCCTTCCACCCTAGATTCATGCAACTTCATTGATTTTCATGCTACTATAAGAGATTCATTCGAGTATCTTGGTTCAATCCATTGCAGAAGGCTTTAGTCCATTCATGTTTTAAAGAAGCAGATGAAGGTGAAGCTAAAGAAGTTGTGAAAATGTTAGAAGTGGAAAAGGAGACATTGAGTTGGATTCAATTAAAAAGGTTTGAGCCTTTAGATAGGCCAATAAAATCCCTTCCAAGGCCATCAATTAAATAACCACCAACTCTAGTGTTGAAGCCTATTCCCTTGAATTTGAAGTTAGAATTTTTGTGACCTCTCAATTGCCTGTTATCATTTCATCATCATTAAGTGATATGATGGAAGAAAGATTATTGAGAGTTTTTAGAGAACATCAAAATGTTGTAGGATGGTCCTTAGAGAATATTAAAGGATTAATTCCTTCTATTTGTATGCATCGAATAGTCATTGAAGAAGAAAATAAACCTTTAGTCCAACCTTAACATAGGCTTAACCCAAATATAAAGAAAGTGGTGAAAAATGAAGTAGTTAAGCTCCTTGATGCTAGTATTATTTATCCCATTTTTGACTCCACATAAGTCAGTATAGTTTAAGGAGTACTAAAGAAAGAAGGGACTAAAGTGATGAAGAATAAACAAGATGAATTGATTGCGACAAGGAAAGTCACCGGTGCATATATGTATTGATTATCTCAAATTGAATTACGCCACAAGAAAGGATGACTTTCCTTATCATTCATTGATCAAGTCATTGAAAGGTTAACTGAGTATAGTTTTCATTATCCCTTAGATGGATACAGTGGACATTTGCAAATTCTTGTTTCCCCTAAGGTCTAAGAAAAGACAATATTTACATGTTTGTATGGCACTTTTGCATATCAATGCATACCTTTTGGCTTATGTAATGCTTCTGCTAGTTTCCATTACTGCACGATAGAAATTTTTGCAGATATGATTGAAACTTTAATTTAAGTGTTCATGGATGATTTTTCTGTATTTGGTACATCCTTCGATGCATGTTTAGAGAATTTGGAGAAAGTGTTAAGGAGATATAAAGAAAACACTTGAATTTAAAATGGGTAAAATTTCATTTTATGGTGCAAGAGTGTATAGCTTTAGGTCGTATGATTTCAAGTAAGGCCATTGAAGTTGATCCAGCTAAAGTAGAAGTAATTGCTCAACTTCTACCACCTTATTCAATTAAAGCAATTAGGAGTTTTCTTGGACATGTTGGATTCTATAGGCTATTAATCAAGGATTTTTCCAAGATAACAAAGTTCCTTACTGAACTTTTGGCCAAGGATGCAATATTTAACTTTAATGATAAGTGTATGCGTTCTTTTCAATTGTTAAAGGAAAAGCTCACGAGTGCACCTATTTTGGTATCACATGATTATTCTCTTCCTTTTGAGTTAATGTATGATGTGAGTGACTTTGCAGTTGGTGTAGAACTTGGCCAAAGGCATGGAAAAATTTTCAATCCAATCTATTATGCAAGTTGCACATTAAATGATACTCAAAAGAATTACACCACTACTAAGAAGGAGATGTTAGCTATGGTGTTTGCAATTGATAAGTTTCGGTCTTATTTGATTATTTCAAAGGTAATAGTATATATGGACTATTCTACATTAAAGTACCTGATAAATAAGCCAGATGCTAAGCCATGATTGATTAGATGGGTTCTCCTTTTATAGGAGTTTGACATTGAAATCAGAGATAATAAAGGTAAAGAAAATTTTTCAGTAGATCACTTATCTCGTTTGGATGAGATAACAAACAAAGGAGAAAACCGAAACATAAAGGAGGTATTTCTTGAAGAACACTTACTAGCCATACTTACCTTACCTTGGTATGTGGATATAGTTAATTACTTGGTTGGTAATGTTATACCTCTTAACTTCTCGTACCAACAAAAGAAGTTCTTTTTGGAAGTTAAGAAATATCTTTTGTAGGAACCTTTTCTTTGCAAGATATGTGTAGATGGAATAATTCTAAGATGTGTTCCTATTAAAGAGTACCTTCAATTCTTAGTCATTGCCATTTAAAAGAGACTGGAGGACACTTTGGCCCTACTAGAATGGCACATAAGGTGTTGGAGTGTGGTTTCTATTGGCTTACACTGTTCCATGATGCATTTCATTTTGTTAAGTCTTGTGATAATTGCCAAAGGGTTGGAAATACCTTAAGGAAACATGAGATGCCACTGAACAAAATTTTGGTGTGTGAAATTTGAGATGTTTTGTGTATTGATTTCATGGGATGATTCCCATCATCATACTAGAACCAATACATCTTAGTGCCTATTGATTATATGAGTAATTAGGTTGAAGCAGTTGCTCTTCCAATGAATGATGTAGAAGGTGTAGTTCGATTTCTGAAGAAGAACATTTTTACTTGATTTGGGACACCTAGAGTAATTATAAGTAATAGGGAAACACACTTCTGTAACAAGAAATTTTAGTCCCTCTTATCCAAGTATTGTGTTACCTATAAGATAGCTACACCTTAACATCCTTAGACTATTGGTTAAGTTAAGATATCCAATCGAGAGATAAGCAAATTTTGGAAAAGACCATTAGCTCTTCAAGAAAGGATTGGTCACTTAAGTTAAATGATGCATTGTGGGCATATCGGACTGTTTATAAAACGCCCATTGGAATATCTCCTTATAAGTTGATGTATGGTAAGGCTTATCATTTGCTAGTTGAATTGGAACATCGTGACTATTGGGCCATTCATTTTTTGAAATTTGACTCAAAGAAGGTTTGAAGAATAAGGACTATTGCAATTGAATAAGTTGGATGAGTTTCATCTTAAAGCTTATGATAACTCTAAATTGTATAAGAAATGAGTTGAGAGAGGTGGCATGATAAGCACATTATTCTGAGAAAATTCAAGGTTGGTGATAAAGTCTTGGCGTATAATTTGAGATTTAAGTTATTCCATGTAAGTTAAGGTCAAGATGGAAAGACCTTTATTATGTGACCAAAGTTTATCCATTTGGAGCAATTAATGTCACTAATGGTTACTCATCTTTTAAGGTCAATGGGTAAAGAGCGAAGTTGTACGTTCCTAGCTAAGTTTAAGAGTCTTCTAAGACTCTTTCACTATTTAATCCTCGTTGAACTATGAATTCTCTAAGCTAGGTATGTAATTGTTTGTGATTTTATTTTATCTTGTGTGTTAGGAATTTTAAATAATGTGTTGAAGCCTTTTTAAGTGAGTTTGGATTAAGTTAAGTGTGTTTTCTTTAGAATACCTTTAGTTTGGTGTGACTTTCTTTGATTTTGGAGTATTTTTTAATCACAATTTTGAAACAATTTAATGAATAATTCAATCCATGTTCATAAGACTTGAATTTATGAGGTTTTAGTAAAGAATTTGCAAGAAAAGTGGACCATTTTGGCATTAGACAAACCATCAATGACGGTCTCTAAGACCACCGTTGAAGGCCCTACTTCTAGAGCATCGATGGTGGGTTGTTTATCTTACAATAACACCGTTGTTAGATGGATAGAGCATTGTTTTAGGCTGAGAAAGAGATAAATACGATGAAATTTCGCCATTCATTGCCTCCTACCTCTTCTCTTCTCTGAAAACCCCTTTTCGCCCTTTAATCTTCAAATCCTCGTATCCCTCTCATTTCTTAGCCAAATTGTGTGTTTTGGTATTTATTTGTCAAATTTTAAGTTCTCTACACGATTCTAGCATCAAATTGTTTAGAAAATCAACATATTTCTTAAAAAATCCTCTAAACTGTCTAGATCCCTATTCACCCTCAAGGTACATTTTTTCAATTTTTTCTTGGTATAGACTTCCATTTGATTGGGATTTGGTATCATTGTGTTTAGAACTTCATTAGCTTTCAATTGATACCAATTTAAGTCAATATTATTGTCGTAGAAAAATTAAGAATATTCTAGTTCAAAGAAAATATTCCAGTGACCTTTGGCCACAAATTTTCTGATTTTTCCTAACATTTTCTGACTCTTTTGTGTATGTTTATTGAACAATTTCAAGTCAAATGCCTTCCCGGAGGAAGAGATTAGCATATGATCCTATTTGATTCTCTAGTTAGGAGAATTTTGACTATTACAAGGCACACTGTAACAAGTTCATCGTTAAACGTTTGAT
>JAOXYD010024609.1:0-14436 GCA_028565735.1 Pinacopodium congolense | reverse complement strand
AAAAATAAATAAATATTAAAAGAACTCTTGAAGTTTTTGTGACTTGTATGGTGGTTAGGGGTTGTGTGACTGCTCTTGTCTCCCTCTTGTCCCCCTGCGTCCTTTTCTTCGTTTCTCTGTGCAGCCTCTCTTTGTATTTCATCAATCCAAAGCCTCCTACCTGCCTACGCTCTTTTATTTATTTCTATCCGAGTTTTGCGTTTTTTTTTTTTTTGCATCTCAGGGCTATTCTCCTTATAATTTCCAGCTCCTACTATGTCTTGGGCTACTATTTCTTTTTTCGATGTTTTCCCTACTGTTGTCTTTTTCCTCCTAGTTCTTGGCTGTAGCAAAGGGGTCACTCCAGCAGCTGACCAGATCCAGCGGGTCCAAGCAGAAGGTGCAAGTCCAGTTGGGTTTGGTGCAAGCCTCCAGACCAGGCGCAGGTCCAGTAACAGCTCCGAGTACCAGGCTCTAGTCCAGCTCCAGGCGCGCCCAGCAGGTCCTCTCTGTGCCGCTTGGTCTACGCTGCTTCAAGTCTAAACGCTAGTACCTCATATAGGTCTTGGACGGTCCAACTCATCCGTAACAAGCACTCTCTCCAGTGACAGCAACCCTTGTGACTTGGACTTGGTCAAAGACAGTTGGAATTGGTCTTGGTGGAAAGCATGTGTAGCTTACAAACGTTTCATACTCTTGAGAAGACTCGGTCAAAGGTGCTCCTTTGTCTTAGTCTTGCCATGGTCAAAGGGTCAAAGTGTCAAAGATCCTCCTTGGTCAAATGATTTTGTCATTTAGTGAAGAGGAAAATTGCTACCTAAGAAAGCTCTCTCAATTTGGTCAAATTGTCAAAGATACTCATTGGTCAAAGTGTTAAAGGCCCTCCTTAGTCAATGACTTTTGTCATTTAGTGGAGTGCATTTTGGCCATACATAGGAAAGCTTTCTCCAAAATTGAAATGCATGGCTTAGCATGGTTAAGCTTCCTAAAGCAATATTAACGTGAAATCCATGCAAATGTTCACGCGATTTTCAAAGTTATACTTGGTTAAATGCTTAGTTCCTTCTTCATTCTTCAATTTTCATTCTTCTTTTTTTTTTCATTTTCTTCTAACTTTAAATTTCAATTTTAATGAACTCTACATAATAAATAAATACACCAGTAAGATTTCATTCTAACCCAACATTAATAATTAAATAGTAAAACATAAAACAAAAATAAAATAACTTAAACAATTAAAACTTACTGCAAATTAATACCAAACATAAAGAAAACAAAAACAAAGATTATACTAAACCAAAACACATAAAACAAGTATTAAAACATAAAAATATTGACCTATTATGTAAGAAACACATGCTAAACACTTAGAAAAACACATACTAAAACACAATTATCACTTTTTCTCTAAAAATTTGACCTCAAGAAAAGAGAAGAGAAAGGAGAGAAAAATGTTTTGACAAATCACCTCTTATACCTTGAACGAGGGGATAACTAAGGAGAAGAAGAAATCAATGAGCACTTCCTCGATGAAGCCTTAATGAGGGTAACCAATCCTTTCCTCCTATGGTTTGTCAATATTGAAAACTAATTTTAGGTGATATTCTTTCCTCTAACTTATCATATCAATAAAGGAAGCATTTCTTATTTCATTGCACTGGCTAGTTTTTTGAAGAACCTATTTTGCATAAGATACATGCTGATGGTTTGATTTACAAGTGTGTTCTCAGTGAGGAAATGCTTGAAATGCAAACCCAATGCCATAGTTCACCCTATACAGGATTCTATGGAAACAACAAGTCAATAGCTCATGTATTAGAATATAGATTCTATCGGTCGAGTTTATTGAAGGATGCTAGGAAGTTCGGGCTTAATTATGATAGGCATCAAGGAGTAGAGAACATTTTAAGAAGAGATAAGATGACTCTCTCAAATATCATAAAGGTTGAAGGGATCAATGTTTGAGGTTTAGATTTTTTTAGGGCCTTTTCCATCTTCCTTAGGTAACTCCTATATCTTAGTAGGTGTTGATTATTTTTGTAAGTGGGATAAGGTGGTAGCTACTCCCACAAATGATGGCAAGGTAGTTCAATGATTCATCAAGAAGATATTCACTTAATTTGGAGTTCTTAGAGCCATCATAAGTGATGGAGACGCTCACTTTTTCAATAAGCCTTTTTATTCCCTTTTGAGAAGATATGGAGTTCACCATAGGATACCCGCACCCTACCATCATCAAACAAGTGGAAAACTGGATAGGTAGAAGTGGTTAATTAAGTATTGAAGACAATTCTAGAGAAAGTTATGAGAAATTCAAGGAAGGATTAGGCTATGAAGTTAGATGATACATTGTAGACATATTAGATAGCATTTAAAACCCTTATAAGTATAACTCTATTTAAACTTGTGTATTGCAAGAATTGCTACTTACTTTTATAATTCGAATATAGGGAATATTGACCCATTAAGAAGTTAAATTTTGATTGGAAGATGGTTAGTAAGAAAACGTTGTTTCAACTTGATGAATTAAAGGAACTAAGGTATGATGTTTGTGAGATTTCCAAGTTGTATAAGGAAATGGTGAAGAAGTGGCATGATGCACACATTAAAAAGGAGTTCAAGATTAGGGATTTGGTGCTTTTGTTAACTTAAGACTTTAGTTATTTCCTAAAAATCTCAAGTAAAGATAAAGTGACCCGTTTAAAGTTGTTTAAGTGCTCAATTATGGAGACTTGGAATTGGAAAATGAAAAAGATGAAACTTTCAAGGTCAGTAGGCTAGACGTAAGCTATAATTTAAAGGACCATCTCAAATGAAAGGTAATTAATTTCTTTCCTTTCCTTTACTCTTTCATCACTAGCTTGAAGCTCGGTCATGTTTATGACCTTAAATAAACCATGTTGTGACTAATTCTTAAGTTGTTTATTGCATTTCCTTTAAGTTCTAAGGTAGTTTTTACTCTCTTTTCATCTTTTTCTTTATGCTTAAATGGTGTTCTCTTGAGTTTTATTGATGTTCA
The DNA here is from genome assembly GCA_028565735.1 of Pinacopodium congolense. Taxonomy (NCBI): domain Eukaryota; kingdom Viridiplantae; phylum Streptophyta; class Magnoliopsida; order Malpighiales; family Erythroxylaceae; genus Pinacopodium; species Pinacopodium congolense. Next base: position 11,438 of record JAOXYD010024609.1, on the reverse strand, counting down.
TAGGTTAATTTTGTTGTTATTTCTTAAATTTAAAGGCTTGATGTGAGTGTATAACAATTAGGAGCTCTTTTATGCAAAAATAAGCTAGAACAAGGGAATTCTAATAGAAAACCGGCAAAGGCCTCTGTCACTATCATGTTGGTTCAAGTTTTTCTCTCCAAAACCTTACCCTACTCCATTATTTTCCAACATCTCCCTCTCAATGCCATGGAGGCTAACAACTAGAAGATGAAGCAACACATGGATTAAATTGCTGAACAATTGCATCAAGCAGCATGCCAACTATACTATCTAACCAAAAAGCTGCTCAAATCCTTCACGATGCAAGGGCTCCACGTGCCATATCTAACGCCATCACCCCCACCCTCTCCATATGTCTTCTCATCCCTCTCTCTTTTATTTCTTGTTTGCCTCTTTTGCATGTTTGTTATGTTGTTTTTAGTGCTTATTATTTTTCATTGTTTCTTTTTCCATTGTGTTTTTTTTTGGTACTTCTTTTACACATTGAATAAAATGTGTTCTTCAAGTGTAGGGAGGTAGTACGTGTATTGCATTTTGTGCACTATGTATGACTTTTCTTCTAAGCATGTATTTCTTATATTTTGTGCAATTTTGGTTTCATTATATGAGATTTGCATAAGTTTGAATGCATAAATGACATGACTTTAAATGGAAATGGGTGAACTAAGAACGTGATTATTTGAGTAAGGAAGAAGTATGACCTCATAAAGTTCACTTATGATTTTCTTTCCATTAAAATTGAATATTATTTAGGATATTACATACTTTTTCTTAATTCTTCAAATTTTGGTTAAATGAATTGTATATATGAATTTCATTTAATTGGTAAGTATTATAAATCATCAATCAGGAAAAGAATTGATTAGAAAGTAGTGACATAGGCTCACAATATAAATGAAATAAGAAATGTAATGACTACTCTGCTAACTCTTAGTGTTATAGAAACAAATTTAACGAAAAAAGGAGTTAAGAGTAGACTTAATAGGCTAGTTGGAAGATGTGATTTGGTTGATTAACTGAAGGTGTGCCCCTAAAGATGCACACCTTCCCATAAAAAGGCCAAATGACAGCCCAACCTTGTTAAAAAAACATCACTTAGTTAAGTAACTATAGTTGTGCCCCTAAAGATGTGCACCATCGTATAAAAATACTAGGTAGTTGTTCTTAGCCAATGAAAAATAATTGAACTTTAAGTAAAAAAAGTGAAACCTATGGATCTCTTCTTTCAAAATCAAGACATTTCATGGTGGTTACTTAATGATGTCCTACCTTTCACTTGGTAATTGGAAATAGTACATGATTACAACTCTTTTGGATGTAAGAACAAGATAGAAATGGATTAATTAATATGCATTTTCAATTCAAAGACATTCGTGAAGTGAGCGGATTAAGTGCATACTGTGGGATAATCATGAATGATTGGTGTTCCTGGCCAATATAACCTTATGAAAACTTTTAGCATGGTTGCATTCAAGCTATCATCCATTATTACATCTTGTGTGCCTTACATTTGATGTTTTTCTTGAGGACATGAAAAGAATTAAGTGTGGGGCAGTTGATAGGTGTGCTTTTAGACTCTGTTTCTAGGGTGTTTAAATTGTTGTTGTGTGTTTAAAACTTAGTTATTATGATATTTTGCATCCTTGTCTTCTATGTGTTTGGTTTTTCTAATTATTTTTTAGTGATTAAGTGTAAAATTCTGAGTTATTATTAGAATTCTTTTATGCACTTTGATTTTTAAATGAACAGGTGTTTTGGATAATGCATTAGGCACACTTATAGAGCTAAGATTGTTATGAAGTTTATAGTGTGTAATAAAATCATGTAAGGAACTTGCATATCAAATTCCATGACAATTAGAGGTTGGTGTGCAGCAAAAGTTGTAGTCGAAGGACCGAGAATAATAGAAAGCTAGAAAGCTAGAGAATTATAATGCACAATCATGCAGCTACACAATCATGCAGCTGTTGGAGCCAAAGTTTCTATCACCCTCATGCAACTGAAGCCCTAACATGTCAAGCACAGGATTTTATGGCTTAGAGACCACTTCTGGAAGTCTTTAAGGGTTGGAAACTCTAAAAGCTTCCATATAACATTATAAGACATACCAGAGGAGGAAGAGTATGGTTTTAGTGGCCACTCAAAAAATGAAACATCATCAACTTTAGGAGTCATCAAGAAACAACGACTTCCAAATTTTCCAACATTGGGGAGGAGAAAAAAGAAGCTCCAAGCTTCTTATGGTTCCACTCTTTTCTCTCTATTCTAGTTTTTGTATGGAAAATGTGCTATTCATGGATTTTATGAACACCATGAATGGCTGAACTATTTTATAGGAATTTCCTTTTGAACTATTTTGTTGAACTCTTGTTATTGTTTGAATGAAATGGTGTTTATGCTATTTATCATGCTTAAACCTTGCAATAGATTGAGAGAATGACCTTGGTAACTTGTATTGAATATGCAATGAGAGTTGACACTTAAAACTTATAAATATCATTTTTACTAATTGAATAGATATAAATCTTGGCTGATTAATAGATTGCCTATAGGATTGCTTGACATCTAGTTGGATTTTTAGGAAAGGTTTTGTAGATTGCAACACTAATTCTATTTTATTGAACTAGGGAAAATTAATTACACTTTGAGAGAGGGTGACTACATTATTATGATATCTTAGGCCAAACATAATTGAATAAATAAGTCAAAAGGAAAAAAAATAGGGATAAAGGAAATTCCTAGCCTTAAACCTTGAAATTACAAATTCCTATACTTTATTTATTTGATTGTTGATTGCTAGTTTGTTCAATTTTAGTTTTTTTTTAGTTATTGTTGTTTAAGAGTGTGCCTTAAACAAAGTTTAACTTAAATCAATTTATGACTAAACCTAATCCTTGTGGAACGATATCTGTTATATTACAATTGTATGGCTTGTATACTTGTAATATAGTATAAAGCAAGTGAGCATTTACATAATGAGCTCAACATTTTTCTATCCTATTATCAGATCTTGAGACTTGAATTACATAACAACTATTATTGTTAATCTAAACCTTGAATCTCCAAAATAGACCTACAATTTCTAATTTAAACCTTATCCAACACATACTAGCTAGATAACTAATAAATGCAATGCATTATTTTCTTTATTTTAATGTTGGAACAAGTAAAAGTCATTTAAGATCAGTGTGAATTAATTATAATTATTGAACAAAGGGTTCTTCCACTAATATCTTGATTATAACAAAACATAATGTGTTTGTTGAGCTTTATGTATTCAAAATATAAAAATTATGTGTTTAAAGAGAAAGATATTGAGAAACATATTTTGGACCACAAGATGAAGCATGAACATTAAGTTAGTGGAAATATAAGTATTGGAGAAAAAGTAGTGCTTGCTTAAAGATTTAGATGATGGATAAAGATCAAACTTTAAGAAAGTATAAGTGATAAATTTTGATTGGTAATTCTTATTGTATGTCGTATTACGATCTTTAGTATTAATGTGATCACATCATGGATTATGCATTTATTTTTAGTTTATATGCATTTAGGATGCATAATCATGAAGAATTATATGTAAATAGTCTTTAAAGATCGTCTTGATACAATAAACCTTTTTAGTAAGTGGTTTGATGTGCACATGAAAAGTAGTGATTGAGTTGAATGTAATAAGATTGTGTGAATGGAATAAACGTTATATGAATTGACATTTTTTAAAAAATGTTAGGATGAGTTTTATGCTTAGATTGAATGAATTTGTGTGATTGTGTTAAGACTTAAGTGAGAAAGAGGTTAGGTTGTGTGAATATTTTAATGTGGTTGAATCTATTAAAGGTTATATAAAAAATGTTTTAAAATGAGATATGTTGTGTTAAAGTTTGAAAAGGAAGTGTTAGAAAGTGTTTTGAAGTGTTGATAATTGTTTTGGATTGATTTTAATGTGTTTGATTATGTTTAGAAGATTAAAACCAAACCCATAGAGAGATTAGTCAACTAGTCACTAGTCTAGTTGGTCAAATCTTCTTCATCTGATTGACCAATCTGTCCCTACATGGAAGATGGGTCGATCAATAAGCATGTATCAATCGATCAGTGACTAGTAAACCAACACATGGGACTGGTCGACTGATCTTTGTGAGATATGCATTCTAACAGATATTTCTTAATAGGAAAATGAATTGAATGGAATTTAACATTACCAATGGACAAAAATAGCTAATATTTTGTGTTTTTCACTATAAATAGATGCCTTATATGGTTGTTATACATAAAAGTAAAATAAATTAGTTATGCAAGTGATATGAGATAGTGAAATTCTCAATGAGGGGTTAAGGAGTGGACATAGATGTTTAGTGGGCACGAAACCAATATAAATTTTGTTTGCATCCCTCTTACCTTACTCTTCTTTTTTTGGAAGTTTATTTCAATTTATATGTTTTTTTATTTTTGTTTACGATTCATCATATATTTTTAAACTAATTTTAGTTTAAATTATTTTATTATAATAATTAGTATGATTTCTTAGCTTCTACAATTAGACGAAGGAAGAACTTTTAAGTAGGTGAAAAAGACTTGGAAAAACTTAGAAAATTTTAGTATCATCTAATTCATTCCCCTTTTAGATGCCATATAAGGAAGAATAATTGGTATCAGAGCGAGGACTTACATAAAATTGTTTCCAATTAAATCGTGATTTTAAAGCCATAACACATTTTGATAATTAGGTAGACCCCCTTATTTTGATTGAAATAGTTATGGTAATTGGAAACTTATGATGAAAAAATTCTCTTAACTAAAGGAGTAGAATTTTGGAAAATTATAGAAAATAGACCACTTGCCCCTGAAAAAACTATAGTTATAGACAATGTAGAGAATAAAGTCTCTAAGGATGAGAATGAATGGGATGGAGTAAAGGAAAGTTTCATCACTCTAAATTATAAAATTTTACATAGTTTATTTTATTCCTTAAATATTCAAATTGTGAAACTGCTTAAGAAATTTGGCATATATTGAAGAATAGTTATGGAAGAATTAGTCAAATTGAAGAAGAGGATAGTGAGAATGAAGAAGTAGCTTATATATGCTTCCTAAACGATGAGGTGTGATCCAATTCAAACTCTTGTCTAGATAATGATGATGCGCCTACTTATTTTAATTCTAATGATGATGATGATTGTATTGATGAATTATCCTACGATGAATTCGTGAAATTTTTAGAAGTTAGGATTAAGAAAAAGAAAAAGATGTCTTCTAAACATAAAGATATATTTAAACTTCTAGATGCATACAAACTAGAGAATGAAAATTTTAAAATAATTACTTAGAATTGTATAATCAAAGGCTATAGAAAATAGTGATATGTAAAAATTGATAGAGGAAAATGTATCTTTAAAGATATAAGCAAAGTTCAAAAAAATGTTGATGATGTAAAAAGGTTAAAAGACCAAAATACTTATTTAAAAAAGAAATTAGAAAGTATTAAGAGCTCATTGTCAAAATTCACAAAAGGGGAAGAAACATTAGATTACATGCTAAGAGTAATAAAATCTTCAATAGACGCATGATAGTGCAACATCATCTAGTAAAACCACATTTGCTAAAGGAAAAAATTTTAAAGAGGAACAAGCATCAAGGTCATCCATAGAAAATGATGCATTAACTTCAAAATCACATCAAAGGAGACAACATTACGTATTTATATATGCATGAAGCAAAGATCCAGGAACAAAATTCTTGAAAGCAAGAACATGCATAATCTCTAAAGGTGTACAAAATCTAAATATGACACATTTAGACCTAATGGGAGGCAAAGTAAAGCAACACACTTTCATACTCCTCCTATACATGGACAAGAACCTAGAAACATATTTCATTCATATTCGAGGCCTTACTATCTTCAAAGAATGACTTATATTGAAAGAAGACCTAAAAATAAATAAAGGTACAACAACATGAGGACATATTCTCATGCCTTTGATACTGATATGATTTGTCATTTTTGTAGATGTTTTGGTCATACTGAACACTTTTGTTATTAAGTACAAAAAAGAATGAATGGTAAGAATTCTACTAACTCCCAAAGATCCGAGTTAATATGGGTATGGTGATATATGAAAAGGTAGGTATACACAAATTATTGGATGAATTAGATGTTTTCAATATGTAAAATGAAGATTTCTGATGAGAGGTCGAGAGCAAGAGCGAGTGAGGGTGTGAGCGCTAGAAGTTAAGCCTTAATTTTGAAGATCACTGGTGCCTACTCCCAAATCTTCGTCTTCTCCCCTTTCTATTCTTGTTCTATGGACTTTTCGATTTCTAAACCTAGCCTTGCCACTATTTCCCCTTATTCTTCATCAAACCCTTGTAACTCACCTTCCTACTCCCCTAGCAATTTTCCACCGTCTGACTCGCCTATGCTAACTTGCCCATTTGTGTGCCCTCTTTAAACTCCCACAAGCTGGCTAGCTTAAGTCTTAAGGAGCTTGAAAAAGTAACCCTTCCCAGAAAATGGAAAGTGGTTGTTTCTGATGTTCTATTTCATACATCTACAGTACAATCACTTAACTATTTCCCCTTGGAGTTAAAGGAGGGTTAGATTTTCATGATCTGACCATTTGAACTAGGTATAAGAGGAGCAGCTAGGTTTCACACAATTTTTATTGGTTTTATCATCAGGAAGAATTCGGCCTATCCTGCAGTCCAAGGTATTTATCTAAAACCTGGCCATCTTATGAGTTGACAAAAATGTTGATTACTGGCTCCAACTAGTTCTTATATAAATTCTATTCATAGGAGGGTGTGAAATATATTTTACAAAAAGATCCTTGGCACATTTAAGGCAAATCTCTAATTATAAAGAAATGGAGTCTAAATGCAAGAGAATAGGAGGAAATCTACTTTCCATCGATCTAGACTCGTTTCCATAATATTCTAAGTGAACAATGGAATAATGAGGGATTGAGTAGAATTTTCAATTCAATGGGAACTTCCCTAATGATGCATACACTAATTGAAAATATGTCCAAAGCTAGTTATGTCTGTTTGTTTATTGAAATAGATCTTTAAAAATTCTAGTCTATTAGTTTCCAACTAGCTACTTATTAATGAGGCAGGTGACCTAAATTTTAAGGAGATATAGGTGGAATATGAGTGGAGACCTAATCAATCAATGTAAAAACAAGAATGGAGACCTAGAGGATGGATTTTTTAAACTAAAGCACAACTAGAGCTACTAGACAAGAGCCTTCAATTGTTAATCATAATCCTAATATTTGTATTGTAAAGGTACTAATTGAATTGGATGCAGGGAAGCAGATAATGAACCAAATGGGGAACTCAACTTAACATCAAGTTGATCACAATAAAGGGAAAGATGCATTGGAGACACCAGAGGAGTTCCTTGTAGAAACAGATGGTCCTACTGATCAAGAGCCTGGTACAACTCTTCTTCTTACCTGAATCTGAATTGGTTTCAAATTATGCTATAGAGGTCCCTTCGAGTAATAGCAAATCTAGAAGAAATGCTAACTCTTAGTTGGTTTGCTTCTATGTATTTTACCTTTTTATTATCATATGTTTAGTGTTTTTTAATATTAGGGGTCTTAATAATACTAGGAAGCAGTTAGGTGTCAAGAGTCTCCTTAAGTCACTTTCTATGTTTCTTTTTTAATTGAAACTAGGATTAAATCTCAACCTCGTTTAGATAGAATCTGTACATCCTTATTTCATAACTAGTCTCACTTTAGTAATCTTTCCCAGTCCTCTAATGCCAGGTTTATTATTTCCTAGAACTAGGATCACTATCCATACTCTCCTATAAATAGCACTGACCGGCTTATCGATCTTAAGGTGACTCCTATTCATAGTGATTCTCCTTTTTATGTCACTTGTATTTATGGTTCTAACAATAATAATCATAGCCGTCATCTTTGGTCTCATCTTAAAAGTATCTGTTCGAGTATGGGAAATAATCCTTGAATCTTAATTAGGGATTTCAATACTATTCTTCAATCTTCTGAAGCTTTCCCTCTTAGCCCTTCTGCTCTTATAAGTATGAAGGATTTTAAGGATTGTGTAAATGATTGTGCTCTGCTTGATCTTAATACTACTGATCCCAATTTCACTTGGTCTAATAAAAAATCTGGTGCTCCTTGTGTCAATCAGAAAATAGATAGATCTCTTGTCAATCCTCACTGGTTCCCTATGTTCCCTAGAGCCCACTGCATAATTGGTAATCCTAACATTTCTAACCATTCTCCTACAGTGGTTAAGACATTGGATCCTACTGTCAAGAGAGCCTCCCCTTTTCTCTTCTCTAATTTCATAGCTTCTCACCCTGATTTTCTCCAAACTGTTGAAGAGGCTTGGTCTAATTCTATTGTTTGGACTCCTATGTACCCTATGGTCACTAAATTAGAAATGGTCAAAAAATCCCTAAAACTCCTTAACATTAATAAGATTAGTGATCTCATTGTGAGAGTGGCTAACAGTTAGGGTAGCCTCAATCATAATCAAGATCATCTTAGATACTATCCTCACAACACTAATCTTCTCTATCAAGAAAAAGAGGCTATCACCAATCTTCTTAAGTTTCTTAAAGATATAAATAGTCTTCCCACTTTCTATTCTCTAATTTCATAGCTTCTCACCCTGATTTTCTCTAAACTATTGAAGAGGCTTGGTCTAATTCTATTTTTTGGACTCCTATGTACCCTATGGTCACTAAATTAGAAATGGTCAAAAATTCCCTCAAACTCCTTAACATTAATATGATTAGTGATCTTATTGTGATAGTGGCTACAATTGGGGTAGCCTCAATCATAATCAAGATCATCTTAGATACTGTCCTCACAACACTAATCTTCTCTATCAAGAAAAAGAGGCTATCACCAATCTTCTTAAATTTCTTGAAGATATAAATAGTCTTCTCATATTAATTGGCTGAAAGAGGGTGGTAGGAATACCAAGATCTTTCATAACTCTATCATCTCGCATAGAAATAGAAATAATATTCACTCCTTAACTGAAAACTATGGCCATCAGATTTTCAACTTTGATGAGATTCAAACTCAATTCTTAGATTTTTTTCAGGGGACCCTTGGTAAAAAACAAGACCTTCCTTCTTTTAGGGAGTATCTTAGATCTCTTTCCCTACTAAAATCTCAAAAGAGTTTGTTAATGTTTTAAAGTCTCATGTTTCTTCTATTGAGATTAGGGATGTTTTCAGCTCCTTTAATCTTTATAAAGCTCCAAGTCCTTATGGTTTTAATTGTTTCTTCTTTAAACAAGCTTGGAAAATTATTTGCAATGACATAACTTTGGTCATTTAATATTTCTTGCAACATTGTAAGCTCTTAAAGGAGCTTAGTTCCACTTTCATTAGTTTTATTCCTAAGATGCAAATCCTTCCTGTGTCATTGACTTTATGCCTATTTCCTACAACAATTTGATTTATAAGGCTGATTGCAGTTGGCCAAAGACAAAATTAGTTTAAATTAATCTATCTTTCAACGAATAATTTAACAATTAATTCAAGACCAACATTTCGGCAAGCGTACTAATCGAATCAAGTAATAAAGTGGAGTATATTTAAAACTCTGAGTATCGATCTCACGAGGAAGTTTATATGATGTAAGTACTAGTTCAATCATATTACAATTATAAAAAGAACATTCAGCCTTATGATTTAAGAAAATAAATAATTAAAAGCTAATTTAAAAGCCTAGAAAAATTTCAATCAATTGTACTAGAGCTACAGATTGCTTTCCCTAATTTATTCAGTTAAGATTTGGTGGTAAATGATTCAATTGATGGATCAGTGATGCTTAATTTATGGTCTTCTCTAAATTAAGGCATCGCCATGGTTCAGACATTGACTTATCTCTATTAGTCCTATCCTAGGGTTTGGTTATGCATCAGACTTAGGTAATAAGTTTAAAGTTCAGGAAGTCAAGTCCTAAATTATCCTAATCCAATATTAACACCCTCATGATCAACCAATCTTTGGTTAGTTCATTAATTTTTATTGACTTTTCTAATAACCTAGGTATAGAATGTCTAATCCCAGATTATCTTATGGCAATATCATAAGTGATCAATTCAGGACAAGCATTAAACATTCAATAAATAGAGATTAATTCATTAATCATGCATTAATCATAAATTAACACAATTAATCAATAATAATAGATTCAGTATGATAACTTAACTGAAATTAAACACTAAGCAAAAGAATTAATCAAAGAACATAATAAATATAACTTAAGCAACAATACTTTGATTAATTTAAAATAATAATAATAATACACGAAAGTAAGAGTTTAGAATGAACCAAATCACATCCCCAGATGATATTCTAACTCTGAATTACATTATAGTTGCTAGAACTTCAAACAACCTGAAAATCTCAAAATAAAAAAGATTGAAAAGAAAATAAACCTAAAAACTACTTTGCTCTTAAAACTACTGAAAACTAAGGTGTTTAACTCCTAAATCAAATGCTTAGAGCGTCTGGAGTGGCCCTTTATTTATAGGGTTAGAGCTGCTATAAGTGGAGGAAAAAGATAAGCCGTAATTGTTGAAGAATCTGCTAAGAAAATGTGCTTACGCCCTTCAAAAGTGGTTTGCAACAATCTATAACTAACCTATTATAGGATGAACAACCCGCCGTTAGTATGCAAATTTTGACTTCTTCAATGGTGGGTTGCAATCCATCAATGGTGGGCTATGCCGGGTGCCGTTAATGGTCCAAAATTGTGTCCTTCTTTGATTTTTTTGGCACATTTCTCCAATTATTAATATGAATCTACAAATTAAACATTTCTAAAAATTAATTAAGCATTTAAGCACTATCAATAGGAGTAAATTGACGTCAAATAACAACAACAAAAAACTATGAATTTGGCCCCTAACAACTCCCCCATACTTATGTTTTTCCTTTTTCTCAAGCAAACCAATCCATCTACTTTCTCAAATTAGTATATAATTATAGAAAAATTAATCCAAGATCAACAACATCATTATTGAAAATGTTTTCTTAATCTTAAAAAAAAAAGACTCATCGAAATATTAAATAATCAATTATTCATATCAATTCGTAAATGCATTTAAATCATTTCATTTTTTTTCAATCTTCAACCTAAATCACCAAAAGCAATTCCACATGTAAAAGCCAAATATAATGAGTGCAATGCAACAACTTTCAAAAAACTTTCATATTCTTTATTTACTATTTCATTTATCTAACTAATTAATTAAATATATGGGAAACTTGGTTGAGAAGTAACTTAATTTTTTTACGCGAAGGTAGACATTTTGTCGTGAACAACCCTCGATTACTTAATTAAGTTACATTGAATCAACTAACAATTAGCACCACTCATAACTTCAACCTTATACACATATATATATTGCTT
>JAOXYD010024599.1:0-14436 GCA_028565735.1 Pinacopodium congolense | reverse complement strand
GTTAGGCATAATTCAAGAAGGATCCATTATGGAAAGCTTGGAGTTTGAAGGTCAAAATTGAAGATAGGGTAAAAAACACCCTTGGTTTGTCATTATTATGGAATTTTTGGGCATATTCATCAGTTGTGTTCTGATATTTTAAGAATTATGAATGTTTTGTACCAAATATCTGTTAAATTTGTTTTATAGGTTTTAAAGGGTATCTCTAAGAACATAAAAGAAAAAGGAAACTCACCAACACACATTGTTAAAACAAGGAAGAACATTGGTGATAAACATAAAAGGGAGGTATGCCTTGAACATAAAATGCAAGGTTCTTTATTCTAAATGTAACTTATATTTTAAATGCTTATTGGTTCTACTATTGATTAAATAATTGTTTGTATTAAAAATAAAATGTGTTAGCATTTTTAATTATGAATTGTTTTGTTTTATCTGTATTGTGTACTATGGTTGTTGGTCTATATATGTGTTCGGTCGACCGAACAAGAAATATTGATCAATCGAAGGATGGTCGATCGATAGAGCTAGTTCAATCGACCGATACCGTGGTAAGTTGTGTTCTAAATTTTCCTAATCACCTTATCCTTGTTTTATTTCTCTCTTGCTGTCGTCGCCTCCCCAAGTCTCAAACCTTTTACTTCCCTTCTTTCTTAAATTTATTAGTGTCTCTCCCATAATTCATCCTTCTCTCTTTTGAATTTTGTATGATATTTTCTATTTAGATGTTGGAAGTTAGAGTTTCTCTTATGTTGTTTTAAAAATAACTTTTTGTATATTATTATTTTTCATCATTGATGATATATGATTATGAAGTACTTAATTGAATACTTTTAAATCTGGACATATTTTTGCATTAGAGATCATGATTAGGAATGCATAAACATGATTTTGAAATTTCCTGACTTTATTGAGCATGTTGGTTGACAAGCCTTTTTGAATAACTTCTTATAGACTATATTTTGCATCTTCAGGTTAATTGAAACTTATGACTTGGTAAATTTGTTAGTATGATTATTTTAAGTGGTTATTGGATGTTTAGATGCGTTATGGATTAAATGGATTGTTTTTGCATTTACTTTTATGTAAAAGAACACTTTGAGAATATTTTCAATAATCGTGATTTTTGGAGATTCTAATCCCTCACATTTATTTTAAAATTTAAACCTTCTTATCTTTCAATGGAATTGATTTCATTAAGGGGGAGCTTATGAGTTTTAGAAGAAAATGGAGGATTCCTTTCTTTTAGAAAATTGTTTGCTAAAAATTTTGATGAATTGCATCCATGTATTAGTTTATGATAGAAGTTTGGAAGCTATATAATGCAATAAAATCCTTGAATCTAGACATAATGAATTTTATAAAATTTTAAAATCCCCTAACGATTAATTATTGGAATTTTATGACATGACATTTAGATCTTAGTTTATTCTTATTGAGCATGCCACTTCAATTATTTTCAAACTTCCAAAAGTGTAAGCCTTGATAAATTCATGCATGGTATTATTTTCCAAAAAAAGAGAAGGATTTTTTTTGAAAGAAAGTTTTTGTATAATGTGTTTGAAGTTAATATGCTTATAACTTGTTTATTTCTTTCGTACGTTTGCTCATCGATATGAGAGTGTTAAATGACGATGCATGAATTTATGGCTATTATACTTATATTTCAATTTGGATGAGTTTAATGACATTTGACTCTCTTTATAAATTTTATGTTTTTCAAGTTTGAATTATAAAAAATTGAGATTGTATGAATTTAGGGGGATTCTTAAATTTTGGAAATTTTGAAATTCTAAAATTTGTAAAATTTTGAAATTATTGTATCAACATAGGGGGAGTTAGCCGAATTGTAGAGTTTTCAATGATTATGTGATAAAAGATGAAACAATTTTTATAGAGATTATAAAGTTAGTTAATTGGTACCTTGAAATTGTTTGCACCTTGTGTATGATGTTGTAATTTAACCTTTTGGTTAATTCTTTGTTTTTGGTTATGTGTAAAGGGGGTGTATCCCTTTTGGCAATGATAAGTGATAATACTTGTTGATGATGTGTTATGTTATATACTTGTATTAAGTATTATTAAAAATTAGTATTAAAATATTTGTCTTAATTTAATTAATTGTTATCAATTATTGGTTTACATTGATTTTTTTACAAATGGTATCAACATGTTAGTTATTCAACATTAGTATCAATTATTGGTGTAGGTTGATGTTTTTGTTAACAAGTGGATCTTATTTTGAAATTTGTTTTCAACTGAGAGTGCTTTAAATATTTGTTATCAAGTTCTTTTTTTTTCATTCCTAACATTTAATATAATATTTTGTTTTAACAATTAGTATAAACATGTCTCATTTTTCAACAAGGTTGGAATTAAGTATATGATTTTTGAGTAACTAATCTCCCTTTAACAAAGATTTGTATCTTTTTTTATGGTGATATGTTTGACACTTTTTGAAATGAGATTTGGTTGATTTTGTCCCTTTTTTAAGTATTTGTAACGTGGTATCTTGAAGTTTATCATATTATGTTTTATCAAGGGGAGACATTGTCGAAAGAAATTTTTTTTCTTTAACATAATGTGAAAGATAATTTATGATGTGTTTTTGGCATGTTTATGAAAATTTACTTAAGACATATGTTTAGTATAAAGGGTGAAGATGTGTGTATCCCGTTATAATTTCATATGTGACTTATTTTGTATTTGTATTTGAACTTGAAACTTTTTTGTAATTGGTTGTGAAAATTTTGATAATTATAAAAAGTGGGAGAAAGATAGATGCGATATTAGTAAGGGGAAACAAATTTATGTGCATATGTGAGTGGATTGGTTTGAGTGTGAGTGCATAATTTATTATGCTTCTAATATCACATGGTATTTTCATCATAAAAAAAGGAGATGGTCTAATTCCACCTTTGTTTTAATGATGACAATTTTTTTTTACTAATGTGTTTGTGGAGCTTGTTATGTTTGTTAAGATAGGTTTGATGAAAATAAGTTATGAAGTTTTTAATAGAGATGTGAATTGCATGACTGTGGAGCCTTGAGTTAAAGTTTATAGAAATATATGAAGACCAAATTGACAAGAAGAGAAGCATTTAAGTTAACCTTGAGGATTGAAGAAAGAAGCTCAAGTTCAAGAGTAGAATTTGATAGGATGTTATAAGTTAGGTTGTTTAAGTCTTATTTTAGTTTTACGATGTGTTGAAACAGTTCAATCATGCATATGAATTCATGTTTAGTATAATGCATGTAGGATGCATAAACAAGAGTTGTCATTTGTGCTTAATGTTTGTGAAACCTCTTCATAGATGAATAAATGCATGTTTAGTATTGCATAAGTGTTAAATGGGTGAATAAATTGGTATGATTAATGATTTGGTAAAGTATTTCTGTTGTTGTGATTTATATGATTAAGTATTAATTTGTATGAATTCAACTAAAGTTGTATGTATTCAAGTTGAATTGGGTATACATATGATGATTAGATTAAAGTGTTAAGGAAATATGGTAAGTTGAATGAATTTGGTTATGTTAATTTGTGTTAAATATGTTACGAAATATTTGGTATTGTTTTGGTTATATTAGAATATGTTGAATTAGAAGTTCCTAACTTAGTAAGATCGGTTAATTGAATGGCAAGATAAGTCGACCGAATGAAGAGATAGGTTGACTAAATGGGGAGATAGGTCGATCGAATGTGGAAATAGGTTGATCAAATATGGAAATAAGTCTTCTGAATATGGAAATAGGTCGACCAAATATAGAGGTAGGTCAACCGAATTAAAAGATAGGTCAACCAAACTCAGTGAAAATACTATGAAAATTGGGCAATTGCTAGTTTTGTAAAGATTAAAAAATAAATAAATTATAATGTTATGTACCATTGGGACAACAAAAATATTGTGATTTTTAAGTATAAATATGTGTTTTGCGTGTTATGTTTCTATAGAAAAACATTGTGGAAGATTTATACAAGGGTTTTGAGTATTCTTGAAAGTGTTTATGAGCACTTAGTGAATTTCTGTGTTGAGTTTATTTAGGCTTTTTTTTCTTACATTTTGTGTGAGACCCCTAACACCTTGATAAGACAAAAGAGTGACATTTTGTAAAGGTTTGTATGTTATAGAGATTGTGGGGTTGGAAAATTAAGAGTGAACTTTATGTAAAGGTTATTCCTTAGCTTTGAAAAGGGAGTGTTGTAAGGTCATTCCTTAGCCTTGAAAAGAAAGTATTGTAAGGTTATTCCTTAGCCTTGAAAAGGGAGTGTGGTGAGGTTATCCTTTAGCCTTAATAAAGGGAGTGAAAGGTTATCCTTGAGTCTTGAAAAGGATTGTACTCTAACGTTCTATTCTTGTGTTTAAATAGTGCAATAATCTCAACAGTACTTTTGGGAACTAAACGTAGGGGCAAGTGGACTACTCCAAACTAATATAAATTGGTTGTATCTCTCTTCCTTCCTCTTTTACTTTTATGCATTTATTTTATGTTTTTTAATTCTTTGCTACTGTTTATTTCGATAAATTAAATTTGTTTTTTAGCTTCCATATTTAAAGCAATTGGTAAATGATTAGTTTGCATAATTAAGATGAATTTTTTAATACCTAATTCACCCCTCACTTAGGTGCCATATAGGCCTAACTTATATGCTTGAATGTATAAATAGCATGGGATTGAAAGGAATTAGCACAACTAGGATCAAGGTCATTCTAGGAGTGGAGAGTTGTGATCTTAAGAAGTTTATATCAAGATTGCCTTTCCATTGAAAATTCCAGTTAATAGAAGTGTTGCAAACCTTTCTTAATTCTATGAAAATTTCTTGAAATGCATTTTTTATGAACTTAGACTTAATAATGGGATGCATTGGTTTTCATTCATAAAAAAGGATTAGTTAGGAAATAAGTGATATGGTTTCATGGCTTGGATGTGTTAATTTTTCAATTTTGCTAACTACTCCTCTGACTTCTTTACAAAATGCAAAAGCGTTAAGAATGGAGCCTAAGGTTAGTTGTGAGTTATGGTCCAACTGAGTAACTGGGGGTGCACCTTAAAAGACATGCACCTTCACTTAAAAAGGCAATCATGACACTCTAACTTAAGCTAAAGGACACCACCAAGCTGAGTAATCGAGGTGTACTATATAAGAAAAGAGAAAAAAGAAGAAAGAAAAAATAAAATAAAAAGAAAGAAGGAAAAAAGGAAAAGAAAGATAGACGTGAAATTTCACATGAAAAGACGAGGTGATTGTTCTTGGTAAAAGTAAAAATTGATGAATTAAACTCTCAAAATGAAATTATGGATCTTCTTTATTAAGTAAAACATTTATTGAATGATTACTTAATGTTGGACTACATTTCAATTAGTAATTTGAACAAATTCATGATTGAAATTTTCATGAATGTGAGAAAACGACATCAATGTTTTAATTACAATGCATTTTCAAAGCAAAGACAATCATGGTGTGAACAGAATAGGTGATTGCGTTGGATCTTCATGAATAATTGAGATTTTAGTTTGGCGAATTCCTTGATATCATTTGCTATTATTATGTTAAAGCCTTCATTCTTTTGTGATTATGTGTGTTATAATTTATGTTGTGTGTTGTATGCCTTGCATTTTAAATTTTTTCTTAAGGACAAGCAAAGGTTTAAGTGCGAGAAAGTTGATAAGTGTGTTTTTAGACTGTTTTTCTAGGGTGTTTCTCGGTGTTTTAAGGGTTTTTTTATGTGTTTTTCACTTAGTTAGTATGATTTTTTATATTATTGTCATTATATTTTATGTGTTGGTTATTTATTAATGTGGTTTAGTGTTTAAGGGAAATATTTGAGCTTATTTATAGGATGGATTAATGCATTTTGATGTTTGGATGAATAGTAACAAATGATGCTCAATTTAGCATCATATTTGGTTTAGGTGACTCATAAGATGCATTAGATGGAATTTTAGGGCTTAGATGGCTATGGAATTTTATAGGGTATGAGAAAAACATTTTAGGAGCTTGCATATCAAATTTCATAGCAATCAGATGATTGTAGAAGAAGTTATAACCAAAAGACTGAAGATTGCCAAAAGTTGGAATTGTGCAGTATATGATTGTGCTTGTCTAAGATCGTGGATTTTCTTAGTGACAAACTTTCCTATCACCTTCATGCTCAAGCATGATCATGACTTTACCTGGTGACAAATGTTCTATCACTAGCGTATTAGAGCATGAGGGTGACAATGACAATGATCCTATAATGTGTCCAATACGGCATTTTATGACTTTGAAGTCACTTTTGGACATCTTTAAGGGTTATTAATCCTAGGAGCCTCCATATAT
Organism: Pinacopodium congolense; assembly: GCA_028565735.1. Lineage (NCBI taxonomy): Eukaryota > Viridiplantae > Streptophyta > Magnoliopsida > Malpighiales > Erythroxylaceae > Pinacopodium > Pinacopodium congolense. The sequence continues at coordinate 8,111 of JAOXYD010024599.1, read as the reverse complement.
CACTTTAGGGCATTCTAAAATAAGCAAGTAAGGGTTTTTGGTGGTTACCAAAAAAGAGGAAATATCATCCACAATAGGAATCATCAAGAAACATCAAATTTTAGATTGTCCAGCGTTGAGGGAGTGAAGAGAAGAGTTTCAAACTTCATATACTATTATTCATTTCTCTCTTAGTTGAAGGACTTATCATTGTCATAAGTGGCTAAACTCTTTGTAAGGATTACTCTTGAACTATTTTGTTAAACACTTACTTATTTATGTAATGAATGAATGTTTGTAATGATTATTATGTCTATACCTTGCAATAGATTGAGAGATTGAGCTAGGGAATTTGTGTTGGGCTATACAATATGATTGAGCACCTAATAGACCTACAAAAATCAAGTTTTCAAGTGGTTGAAGAGAGATCTTAACTATTTGATTATTACCTATAAGATTGCTTCACATCTAGTTGAATATTTGAGAAAGCTTTTATAAATTGATAGATTGCAGGACTAGTTCTATCTTATTTTAACTAGGGAAAAATAGTTATACCTTGAGAGAGGGAAACTAAACTTTAGGAAATCTTGGGTCAAAAATAATTGAATTAATAATATAAGAAGGAAAATAAACATGGATAGAAGTAATTCCTAGTCTTAAACTTTGAAATTCCAAATTTTTACACTTTGATCATTTGATTGGTCATTGCCATTTTATTTAACTTTAATTTATTTTTTAGGTATTATTGTATAAAATTTTATTTTAAACAAAGTTTAACTCGAATCTAGTAGTGACTAGACTCAATCTTTGTGCAATGATATCGCCTTATACTATAAGTTATGACCTGTGAACTTGTTGTATTACCATAAAACAAGTTAGTAGTTTGTTAAGTGACTCAACATAAGTGAAGAAATGATGGAGAAAGGAGAAGAAGACATCAGGGAGGTCTTTTCTAAAGAAAAATTACTAGCCTTCCTTACCTTGCCATGGTATGTGGATATTGTGAATTACATGGCTAGTAATGTTTGTCCCCCTGATTTTTCATATCAATAGAAAAAGGAGTTCCTTTCGAAGATCAAACAATATCTTTGGTATAAACCTTGTTTATACAAGATATATGCTAATGGCATTATTCAGAGATGTGTTCCTAAAGAGGAAGTGCCCTATATTTTAAGTCATTGTCATTCATGAGAAACTAAAGGACACTTTAGGTCCATTAGTACAATATATAAGATGTTACCTAAAATTGATGAATATCCAAACCTAAATTTAGGATTAATAGAGAAAAAACATAGTCTTAACTATAGCCTTGTCTTGAAATTATGAAAATATAAATTAGTGTTTATAAATCCTAATTGCTCAATTAAATTATTAAACACCTAATCCCTAGATTTTTTTTTAATTTGATAATTTTTAAAAGCAACTTGATGCCATTTACATTGTTTGAAATCAAATTAAGTTAGTTTAGAATTTTTTCAGCTTTTAAATTAATTAAATTAATCTTACTAGATTATTGTAAGTGCATTAACCTAGTTCCTGTCATTACTTCCCTATAGGATCGATATCTGGACTCCTTAGTCCACTGTATCACTTGTACGATAGGTTCACTTTCCAGTATGTTGGTTTTAAATCAAGTTTTGAAATTGTGCTAAGAGTTTAATCATGTAAACCAAGACCAATAGACCAATGTAGTGTGAACATAGCAATGGCTAGTTTTTTTCTTTCAGGAAAAAAACTATTTTCTCTTCTCTAATGGCTAATAAATGAATCTAACAATAATTTAAGCTTGAAAACTCAATATATGAGGTTTCTAAAGGTTGTTGAAGGATCTTTATGAACTTTTATGAGTGTTTTGAGCAAATAAAATTATCAAATCTTTCTTTAAGCATTCATCTTATGTTTTATGCTTTAATGCAAAGTTTCTCATTTGTTGGGTTTTTAATCCAATAAAGTTTGTTTTGTAATTTGTTTATAAGGCTCTCAGTAATGTTTTTACTCATATATTTGTTCTTGACATGCATTTGACCCTTTTGGTTACTAAGATTCAAATGAAACACATTTGAGGTGTATTTTTTTTTGCTGAAAGGGACATTGTAATTTGTTGGAATTGGGATTTATTTAAAGGTTCCTTTTTATCTTGAAGAATATGTGTGCAAAATTTCTCTTCACCTTTTAAAAGTAAGATTGGGTTGGCAAAGGCTATTCACCTAAAGATGATTTGTATATTGTTTTTAACTTATAATTTAATATGCAACACAATTGTTAGAGAGTTAACATATGCAATTAGGGTTATTGTTAAAACCTTAAGAAAATCTGTTGTGTATCCTCCTTAGTCTATGTTTTAATTTTCATTTGTATTCACTTTATGAGTATTCCAAATATGCATTTGCTAACTTATAAGTTGAATTATAGTTTAGAGATTGCCTATAGAAAAATCAATTTAGGATGTTAGTTTAAAAATTTTTAAACACCCAATCCACCCCCCAATAAGTGCCTTTAGGACTAACAAATTAGTATCCTTGTGTAAATTTTATGCTTTACTAAATATTTGGAAACCCCTTCATAACAATTGGTATTAAAAGGGTGGACATCCATTGGGACTTGACATCAGTTAAATTTGTACTAATTTTTTTATTATGTGAAAATCAAAGAGAGAGATTGCTAATATTAAGGAGGGATAGGTGTTATTAAAATTTTATCATTTCATGATATATAGGTTATAAGGGAGTCACATGGTTTGCTTAGCATATTATTTTCATTTTATACTTAATTAACTTCACATGTTTTGTCATCATAAAAAATGGGGAGATTGTTGAACCAAGAGAGGTTCTAATTAACAACCTTGAAGATGAAATAAAATATTTCTTATTAATAGATTACTTTGTTGATGTAATTTGAAAGTTATGAATTTGGATGATAATCATAAGCACATATTAGAGCATAAAGAAGAAAATGAAAATGTTGGAGCAAGCAATAAAGTAAAAAAAATCAAAGAATGGATAAGATTATAACCAAGAAGAATATTGAATAGGTATATGCTTGTATTTTTTTTTAGTTTTAAGTCTTGTCTTAATATTTTTAATGCTTAAAGTTTCAATGCTTTCATGATCATTTTCAATTAGGATTTTTGCGTAGGATGTTTGTATAGTCATTGTCATTTAGGAATTATGAACTTAATGTTTCATAATCGAGATGCATTTTGTGAAATGTTTTAAAGAAAATCCATTTGATGTGTCAAAATGTTATAGGGAAGTTTTTAAGTATGTTAGAGTCAAGTTTTTGTTGATAAAAATGGCTTTTAAGATGTTTCAAAAATTTTAGAAATTTTTGTATTGATTTTAAACAGGAAAACTTCCTTCAAGGAAGACATATTTTGTTTTTGATTTCTAAAACAACCTTGGGAATGAATTGGTCTTGAAGTAAAAGGAATTTTTTGGATATTGTTTGGAATTGATTTTGAAAAAGAAAGTTTCAAAATTGAGTAAAATTCAATTATAACAAGATATTTTAAATTTTTATTTAAATTAAAGAGTCTTGATTACTAAGATCACCATGGGAAACATTTGAAACTTGGTTTTAGTATAAAGGAATTGTTTCCTTGAATGAAAATTTTCAAAATATGCTTAAAATTTATAAACCAAGACATGGTTTTTTTAATCTAAATTAAAAGTTCTTGCTATTTAAAATTACTTTAGGAAGTTTTGAAATTTGTGTGAATTGGTTTCCGAGTGAAATAAAATTTTTTTGGTTTTATTTTAAATAGTTGAAACATGCAATAGAATTTGAGTATCAATTTTGCATAATCATTGATTGATTAGTAAATGATAAGTGGTAAACTAGTGTGTTGATTTTAGGAAGAGTGGTTGATTGATCCTTTAATAGTAGTTGACAAGTTGAGGAATTAAGGTAGATTGGTCAACTAGTTTGTTGGAGTGATTAGCTAGTCTATGTAAGTGGTCAATCAATCGAACATAGAAATTCATAATGACTTGTTGCAAAGGTTGTCTTACAGTTTTTTAAGTGCTTTTAATATTTAGAAAACATTTATTACAAGTTTTTGAGCTTATGAAGGCTATAAATATTTTTTTTCTAAGTATCTTGAAATAATCTTTATGAAGTATGATAAGATAAATGAGTTTTGGCATGAATTCAAATGAGTTTTTAAGTTGAAAAAGTTTAAGGGAATGTGTAAAGTTTATAAGTTTGCATTTATTATGCCATTAAGTCCATTGAGAATCATTTTGATCAAGTTAGACGTTAAGAGTGGGTATGCTTAAGTTATGGGTGTTTATTGAGAATAAATTTATTGTAAAAGGATTACTCTTCACCTTTGAAAAAGTAAAAAGTTGAGGGTTTCATTTTTCCCTTTAAAAAATGTTGTGTTCCTATTCACTCTTGCAAATAAGACATTGTATGCATTCGTCTTTTTTGTAAGGAAGAGTGTTTTATAGTGAAACTTCCAAGTGAGGTCTTGGAAAGTGCATGTAGACAAAGGATTAGTTTGTCGAGCCATTATAGAAATTAATTATGTATCCTCTCTTCGCTGCAAACTTTTAATTTATGCAAGTTTCTGATTGTTATTGAATTGTTTGAGTTTGAATTATTGAGTTATATTGGCATCATCGTCATCACAAATGGAATTGTTGATAGGAATTTCAAACACTAGAAAAATTAACTTCTTTTTAAGTTTAAATTTTTTTTATAAACCTAATTCACCTCCTCCCCCGCCCCCTTTCTTAGGTGGCATTTAGGGTTAGTAGATGATATATTAAAAATGTTCATATAGCTAAAATAAGTGTGTAAGTAAAGGAATTTGATTGAAAGAATTGCATCATAGTTGAACAATATTATAGTGAGATAAATGGAAATTTTCAAAACATAAGGATTAAGATGAAAAAGGGTCAAATCTTAAGGGCTTCCATTATAATTAATCCATTTATTTTCTTAAGCCTGGTGAATTCAATTTCCCTTATATGATCTCATTTTTAGGCCCACTATTATCTAGTGTTGCGTTGGTTAGGTGACTTATAAACTTTAATGATTTTGAAACGATTTTACTTTGAAAACCAATGAAATTAAGGCAAGTGCACCTATTACAAAAGTAATTAAGTAGAGTAAATTAAAAACTCTGGATGTCGTTCCCATGGTAAAAATTTTTTAATTAGTAGGTTGATTAGAGTACAATTAATTTGAAAAATCCAAATAATTTGATTAAAAACATTAAAATTGCTAAACTAATCTAACTTTGTTTAAACACTTCAAAAATGATTTTTAATTGCTTTTGAAAAATTCTTAAAATTAACAAATGTGTAGATTAGCTAAGGATTATGTGATTGATTATTTAATTGAGTTTTAAACACATTGAAGGGCTGATTAAAGTTCCTTCACAAAATCAAAACAAAGCTATGGATAAGACTTTGCTTTTTCTCAATTAAATCTGGTTTAATGTTTGATTATGCTTCAAAACATGTAAATGGACTTTAATTTCAAGAAGGTGAGTTCTATAAAATTAATCTCAGATCTCTAACTTTCACAAAAAAATACAGATTTGATCATACAAGGATTAATTCATGTTGCTTATTGATTTTTTTAACAATTTAAGATGATTTCTCAAGCTTAACTTGTCTTAATCACTAATCTTAAGTGTCCAGCTCAAAATCAATTCTTTTAATCCTTTAATAAAAAAAATCTATACCCTTTAACATGTCTTTAAGCTCTCTTAAATCATACAAAAATCAATCCTTAGTAATAAAAACGATTTAGTCACACATATTGATTAAAATATACAAAACATACAACTTAAACAACATATCTTGATAGATTTATAAAAATAGGCTTAAATAATAAGTTTATAGTGTATAAAACATGTTTGTAAGACCTATGGACATGTCTTGTAACTCCCAACTTGACTTGGAATGTAGCACAACCTCTAAATTGATTCAAACTTATAGAAAAATCAAAGAACATACAAGGTTATAAGCATAGGCATGAGTACTTGATTAATCTGAAAAATGGAACAAAATAAGTGTCAATCCAAGTTTAGAAACCCACTTAGATCATTCCTAGACTTAGTTATGAGTCTTAACAACAAGCTCCAATGTTCAGAAACTCAAAAAACAACATACAAAACATAAACAAAGTTTTTGAAGCCTAAATGATCTAAGAACAAATCAATAAAAAAGCAAGTGTGTCTCTCTCTCGTTCCAGATCTATTTTTTCCAGCTCAATCCATGTTTTTTCTGTGTTCTTGGCTTTTTGTAGGACCTCAAGACCCCCATTTGGTACTAATAGATAAGGAATTAATTAGAGACATGCCACAGTCTCAATCTTGGGGATTTGGAGTGGATATTGTTGAATAATGCATTCAATGACACCTTGTCGAACTACAATGGCACCCTGATAGCCTGTTGTTAATGCACATATCCTAACTTCTTAAACGACACCCTATTCTTCTGTAAACGTAACCCTGGCAGGGTGCCATTTATGGACAGAAATGGGTTGATTTCTTCTAGGTTTTGCTCTAATCGTCATCTTCAAGCTTCATCCTACAAATTAAACATAATAACACATAAATTTAAAAATTAAGCATTAAATTAGGGGTCATAATGCAACAATTTATCCATTAAAACTCAATCAATTTGAACCCTAACAATTTCCCCACACTTAAGCATTTACTTGTCCTTAATCAAATTAATTCAACATCAATTTCATAATAGGATATAAAAATAAGAAAAATCAATTCAAAATTAATATTGCAATTATTGAAAATGTTTTCTTTATCCTTGAAAAATATTGACGCATGGAAATGATATAAGATTAATGAATCATATCAAATTTGAAATGCATTTAAATAATTTCATTCTTTTTTAAGCTTCAACATAAATCAAAAAATCAATTCCACATGTAAAAGGCAAATAAACTGAGTTTAATGCATCATCTTTTCGATCCTTCCACATCCTTGAAGTAATTTAAAGCATTAATTAATTAATCACATAATTAATTAAATTCTTAAGTAGTTTAGTTGAGAAGTCACTTCAATATTTTTATGCAAAGGTGAACAATTTGTCACGAACAACTCCTACTTAACTGTGCCACAGTAGCTCAACCGATTATTAGTTAATAGGGGTCAAATTGATATGATTTTTATAGTTAATTTGATGAATTATGACCCTTAATTCAGTGTTTAAATGTTTAATTGATGCCCCATAATGTTTGATTTACAGATTGGAGCTTAATAATCAAGATTGGAGCCAAAACATCAAGAAGACCCTTTGAAGCTGCCCATGAACGGCACCCTATGAGGGTGGTGTGGTTTAAGTGTGGGGAAGGGGTTTGGTTGCATTCATTTTTATGTCATTATAGAAACGTGATCATGAATTCATCAATCCTAGGATAGTTCAAATTTTATGTATATATCTTGTCATGCTTCTCATTATAGTATTTGGAATGAAATTGAGTTGTTTGCTTGAAGTTTAATTAGATAGTTTAAGTGGAAGGTAAACTATGCTAATTGATTGAAGTAGTTAGTTGCATAAATTTGGTTAGAAATTGATATTTGAGTGATTAGGCAATGTGTGGAATCATCATGAATTTTCATATATAAACCGATGTGAGGCATTGAGCTTATATGACTACATTTCAATCATTTTATTTTCTTTATTGTGTATGATGCTCCCCTAAGAAGACTACCTTCAGAACTTGCTCTAAACTGATTTGAAATTAGTTGACATATGTTATATGGAAAGGATTAAGGCCTTCTTTGTTCTTAAGCTCTTGACTTAAATGACCCACTTGGTTCATTACCCTTTGTAACCCTTTTGAGTTGTTAATCGTGTTGTTTCTTCAATTAAATACCTTCTATTAAAAACTCGAAAACCCCATTAGCTTTACCCAATCATAAGTTTAATGAAGTGTTAAGTGAGCATTAGTTTGGGACTTTTGGTTTATATTTTATTCTGAGATGATTTGAGAGATACTTCTACTCATGTTATGCATTGTATATAGTAGCTACAACCTATTCTTTCCTTATTATTGTAAAAAAAAAAAGAAAAATGAATCAAATATGACAACAATAGTTAGTGATAATTACTTAGTTGTATTTACATGCATATCTTATAATTATGTTTAGTTGT
>JAOXYD010024589.1:0-14436 GCA_028565735.1 Pinacopodium congolense | reverse complement strand
CATTAAATTGATGTTACAAGAATTTTCTAGGTTTTGATGTGTATATGAATGCATGATGCTTAGGTTGTGGTCTACTACGTGCATTATGAACATTTCTAGGAGTATATTCATCTTCTAAATTCTTTAACTTCACAAAAACAGTCTTATTAATAAATGCTCCATTTTTATTACTATACCCTAATCATGTTTATCATTTCTAAATTTTTTAGCACTTAATATAGTATCTAGTTTTTCTTTTCCCTTGTTAAATTTTTCTAGTGATTCCTTGAGGGGTTCCATTTCTTTTTTTAGACACCTATTTTCATTTGCTAGCTCATCATTGTCTATATTAATTAGAGTCATATCTTTTCTAAGGTAATTATTTTTTGATTTACATGCTTCTAATTCTTCTAAGGCTTTCTCGTACTTATCATGCAATTCCTTATTCTTTTTTAGTTAATATTTCTATATGTTCTAACACTTCATCATGTGTATACTCATATTCATCTTCACTAGGTGGAGAACATACCTCATTATGCTCCATAAAACACATGTTGGCTACTTTTTCTTCGAAATCGCTAGATTGGAACCAAGAGACTTTCAATGCTTTCTTTTTCTTGAATTCCTTCTTTTCTTTCCTGTACACCTTCTTTTCCTTCTTTTTGACTTTTCCTTCTTCTTCTTGTAGGTGGGGGTATCGCAATCTCAAATGTCCATTTTCACCACACTCAAAACATATTGTGTTAGATAATTCATATTTTTAGTACAACATATCTTTTTGAATCATTGAGGCATTTCGCATAAACTTCTTTAGCCTCTTGTGATGAATGCAAGCTCCTCATTCTCGCTTCCAACTGATGATTCTTCATATTCTCTCTCCTCATTTTTGTTTACTTTGAATGCCACATTTTTCTTCTTTGGTGCTTCTTGTTCCTCTTTGATGTTTTTCATCCTCATCTCGTATGTTAGAAGTGAATCGATGAGCTCATCTACAGGGAGTGTGTTGAGGTCCTTGGCTTCGAGTATCGCCGTCACCTTTGTTTCCCATGTCTTTGGTGAAGACATTAAGATTTTCCTACATAACTCAACACTGAAGTAAGTCTTACCTACCTTTTAGTGCACTAATAATATTATTAAACCAAGCATACATTAAAGAAATAGTCTCATCATGCATCATACGGAAAAGTTTATAGATGTAAGCATACCTATTTTGATCTCCTTGACTTGATTGGTACCTTCATGAGTAATTTCAAGAGTATGCCATATATCATATGTAGTTTCACACATAATAATCCTATTGTATTCCTCCATGCTTAAAGCATAATACAAAATATGCATAGCTTTATTTTTCAAAGAAATTGACCTCTTTTCGTCTAGGTTCCATTCATTCTCTTTCTTTAGGACTATTTCATTTCCTATGAAATTAGTAGGCATCATGAATGGTTGAGTTACCATTATCCATAAATCTATATTTTCCCTCATCAAGTAGCATTTCATCCTATTCTTCCAAAACATATAATTTTTACTATCGAAGTTAGGTGTTCTATGTGGATTATGTCCATCTAAGCTGTGTGAAGAATCTACAGGATTCATGAAATGTGCCATTTGGTCTTTCCTCACAAATTCATTAGAATTTGCACTCAAAGTGAGACCTACGCTCTGATAACAATATTGGTCCTAAAGGCACCTAAGAGATTGGTGAATTAGGTTCTACTAAAAATTCAAGTGAACCCACAAGAATAAAACTAACAGTAACTTTGCAGAAGCTAAATAAACCAATATGAAACAAATAAGATAGCATTTGCTTGTACTTATTAAAAAATAAATTAAGTAATAAAAAAGTTAATTTAATAACAACTTACAAACTCCTTTTTGGCTTAAGGATAACCTTCTCTTCTTTTTCAAGGCTAAAAAATAACCTTTAGACAAGTTCTTTTTGTAGGCTCAAGAATAACCTCAAGATACTCATTTTTTTAAGGATAAAGAATAACCTTACAATGACAAAGAAATTACTCGCTCGTAAAGAGAACTCAAGTCACACAAAACTTGATAAACAAAAACACACGTATACACTTTGATCTCAAACTTTTGATCAGATGCTCAGACTCGTAACTTGCTAGATAATTATGGGTCCTTACTTTCTCGTCTATTTATAGAGAGAAATAAGTCTTAATTAGCCATTAAAGCACTAATCAGCTCTTAAGACCATTGTCTAATAGATGTATCCGTTGTATATATTTTCTAATCGTTGGGAAAATATTCTATCCGTTGAGCAATATAACCATTACACTTTGTTTCATTGATCGATAGGCCATGCTCGATTTAACAATCTTCTCAATTTGTTCATTCGATCGATTAATTGATAGCTATCGTTTGGTCGACCGGTCTTCATTTGGTCAACCAATCTCTAAGTTCTGTCTTATTCAGTCAACCAATCTTCCTCAAGATGTTCATTTGGTCAACCAATCTCCTTGGTTCGGTCGACCAATCTCCTTGGTTCGGTCGACCAATCTCCTTGGTTCGGTCGACCAATCTTCCTTCGGTCGACCGATGCTTCCTTTAGTGCTTATGTTCGGTTGATCGATCAGTATTTAGTCGACTAACCTTCAGTCGTCAACATACTTAATTACTCAAACATCTTCTTTCTAACATACCTATCTTTAAACACACTTAAACAAAAAATATTAGTAGAAAGGGTGTTTTGTCAACATCAAAATCAAGTGGAATCTCCCTTAGTTCAACATAGCTTAGAGAATTGGAATCCTATGCCAAGATGACTACGTTTACCTACAAAATCACTTAACATATCACCACTTACGGTATTTGTCAATGAAAATTACGTATTAAAAGCTCATACCTAGCAATTGAATTAGAAATTGCTAATAAATTGACCAAACCTATAGGACAATTTCTAATTTGTGTCAGTAAACCAAAATTCCAATTTATTTTTAATTAAAAACACAATGCCCAATACAAATTAACTCATTTCTTACAACTATAAGGCTATCATCCCATCAATATCTTCTTACCTAAAGAAAAAACTAAGTTAACATAATGAAATTAAAAAAAATAGAAAAGAAATGAATAATAAACACACTAAAATAACAAATATAAAGGCTGAAAATTAAGCATAAAGTTTTTGGAAACATAATTAAGGCAATGGATTAATAAAATCTCAAGGTTCATATAATAAAGAGGCATAAAATTATAACAAAAACCAAAAAACAACAAAAAAAGAACAAATAACGTTAATGGAAAGCTAAAATAGACAAGAAAAAATTTAAATCCTAAACAACGCCTAAAAAACTTAACTAAAGAGATTAAAAGCAAAACAATAGTAAAATCTAAAATAAACCCTACAAATAAGAAGAAAAATAATAAGAAATTAAGACAAAATCCTAAAAAAAAGATGTATACTCCTAGGAAAATGAAGACCCCCTATCTTTTTGTGACTTTTTATTTGCCTATTTTAGGGTTTAGGTTGTTTAGAGAAGCAAAAGTCAAAGCTGCCCTTCTTTTTTTTCGTTGTCAATGAGCAATATGGTTGGTCAGCAATAGGTATACGATGATTTGTTGAGCTGCGTTATAACTCATAAATTTCAAAGCTATACAATAGATTGCTTGTTGTTCGTTGGTTGAATGATTAAAAATGGGCATTCTTTAAACCGATTTTACTTTGAAAACAAAAATGATATTAAGCAAAAACTAACGTGATGAAAGACAAGTGTACCTATCGAACAAGGAATAAAGTGGACTAATTTTCAAACTCTAAGTGTTGAACCCACAGGGAAAAATATATGGTATTATTAAATTAATTACCAGAATAATTAGATTAAAATTATCTAGGAAATTTTAAATTAATGGATTAAAAGAAGAAAAGATAAAATTAAAGACCTATCCTAAATATGCTTCAAAACTTTGCAATTTTGAATTATAAAATGATTTATAAAATTATTAAAAATGGGAAACTTATGGAATCTAGCTCTGGATAAGTGATTAATGACTTAATTGAGCTTAAACACACATTTAAAGGCTTAAAGTTCCTTCACGAATTCAAGACAAAGCTATGGTTAAGACTTATGTCTTTTGTCCATTAAACTTAGTTTAAAGTTTAGTTATGCATAAGTCTAGGCAATGGGCTTTAATATCAAGAAGGTGAATTCTGGACTTTTAATCTCAGACCTCTAACTCTCACAAATAATCAAATTTTGGTCATGCATTGACTGATTTATGTTGTTTATTGATCTTTCCAACAATCTAGGTAGATTTCTCAGATTCTAAATTATCTTTCACTCTAATCTTAGTTGATCAGGCCAAAATCAAAACTTTAAGAGCTTCAATAAACAAAATCAGACCTTATTACATGCATTCAGACTTTTCTAAAATTTTAAAACACAAATCCGAAGCTAGAAAATATATTTAAGCACACATTATCATCAAATCATAGAAAACATGCATCTTAAGCCACATACTTTGATAGATCAACAAATATAAGTTGAATAAAGTAGTTTAGAAGTTACAAAACATGTTTAGAAAACTCCTGGACAAGTTTTGGACTTCTTAACTTGATTTGGATATCAACACAACCTCAAATTCCATAAGATCTAGCAAGAAAATCAAAGAACATTCAAGAATATACACATAAAAACATGAACTTTGATTAATCTGAAAAATAGGAGAATATAAGAAATGATCTGAGTTAGAAAACCCCCTATGATGATTTAGAAACTCAGATATATGTCTTAACTTCAGTCTCCAACAAACAGCAACTCAAAATACACTCTAAAACTAAAATTACAAGTGTTTAAAGCCTAAACTATCTAAGAAAATGTAAGAGAGAAACAAGAGTTTCTCTAACTAAGGTCAGATCTAAAGTCTCTAGATTAATCTTTCTTTTCTGTATTTTTATTGGTTGCATGCAGGCTCTGGAGACTCCCCACATATGCTAGGAGATAGGGGAATTAATTGAAGACATGCAAGAGTTGAAATCTTCAAGATTTGGAGCTAAAATTATTGACTCTGGTGAACAACGAAGTCCTACCTCCCTACAACAGCACCCTGACAGGGTGCCGTTACTGGTCGAATGCAGCACCCATTAACAACCCCGTGTTCTTCAATCAACGGCACCCTGCCAGGAGGCCATCAGTGGTCAAAACTAAGAGGATTTCTTCATGATTTTTCTCCAATCTTTATCATTAAGCGCCATTATGCAAATTAAACATAATAAGACATAAATTTAACAATTAAGCGTTGAATTAAGGGTCATAATTGAACAAATTATCCATTAAAACTCTATCAATTTAACCTCTAATAGATATATTTCATATTTTGGATATTATTATTGACATTGTGATCTCTTCTATATTTAGATGATAAAATGTTATTAGTAACATGATAATGATTTTGTATATTTGCTATTTTTTTAAGTTGACTTCTTTTTATTGGATTTTCTAATTTATGATTCTATCTTATATTTATTTATGTCATTATTTTTGTCTTTGAGAGCAAAGTGGAAATTTTTTTAAATTGATTAATTAGATAGCTTATTGATGATTCTAAATATATGATATTAGTTACTCTTGTATATGATGAGTAATGGTTATATAATGCATGAATTTAGAGAAGTTTAAAGTCTAGGGTGAGTTTATATGATGCATGAACTTTTCTTGTTATGTTTTTGGATTTTATAATATTATCTGTTTTGTCATAATAAAAAAATTAAGATTATTGAAGTAGGGTAAGTTTTAATTTACTTTTTGATGATGGAAAAAATATTTACTACTAATGATTTCTTTATTTTTAATGTATTAAAAAGATAAGAATGTGCAAGGGATGCAAAGACACAATTTGGAGCCTAAATAATACACATGAAGAATAATTCAACAATATGTTCAAGATAAAGATTATGAAGAGTCAACAGGTTAACTTATGTTTTTTTTTAATGTAAATCTTATCTTAGTCATCATAATGTTGTTTGAGAGCTTAACTATTGCATAATCTTTAACATTTAGGTTAATTACATATAGTGATCCACAATCAAGATAAAAGTTCAGGAAATTTTTTAAAGAAAACCATTTTCATGCATTACAATGTTTTTAGACACTTTTTAAATGTGCTTCCATCAAAAAAAATTTTAAAAGAATGAGTTTTGTAAGTTTGAAAAATGTAGGAACACCTAAAATTGTTTTTCAAGAGGAATGGTCTACCAATGCTTAATTTATTAGTCAAATAGTGTTTATTTTCTAAAGGGATTGGTTTAGTAGTGTAGGTGAAAATGTGATTTTATGATTTTTTATGAGATTGTTAGACAAATATATTATATCGATCAATCAATGTGTTGAATTGGTTGACTAATTCAACCGATTTGTTAACTAGTGGTCCTAACAACTATCTATCATAGTTAGTTTCTTATGTCTAATGAGTATATTTTTGTCTATAATGACTATAAATGACCAATTTTGTTTTTAAGTTATAAATAGATGTTCTAAAAGGCTAAAGCGTTCAAGTGCATGAAGTGAGGTTGTATTAATTAGGTGAAAGGTGAAAGTATTTTGAGAGAAGTTTAAAGATTTGAGTTAAGTTTTTCTGAATGTTGAATTTGTTTAGGTTTTTATGAATTCTTTTCATTCATACCGTGTTGGTTGAGCACTAGGTTTATAAGTTGTTTAAATAAGATTGATTGAGTTGTATCTTAATATTTAAGGGGTTCGATTTTAGGATTATTATCAAGGATTCCTTTTTACCTAGAGAGAGAGATTTCTTTTAAGGATTCCTCTTTAGGAATGAAGTTTGATTGATTTTCTAAGGGTTACTTTTTACTCGTTAGAAGAAAGATTTTAGTGAAATTTCCAAGAGATTTTAGAGAGTAGACATAGGTGAATTTTGTTTATCGAACTATTACAAAATCAGTTTATCATTTATTTCCCTCCTCTCTTTACTTTTTGCAAGTTTATTTTGTTTCTAAGTTATATATTAATCAGAATGCATCATTATATTTTCTCATTACATAAGAATTATATTAGATTTAATTTTTTAATTGAAAAAAGCCTTAAAATTTTGGATTATACATAATTCAACCTCCTCTTAGATGCTATATAGGACCAACACTTATCATAAGTATGATAATTTAATATTAGTTCACTATTTTGTTTCACTAAAATATGTAATTGGTTTAAAAGCATCGAAACAACTCCTATACCAATTCTAGATGCATCATTTTCAACCTCAAAAGCTTTATCGAAATTTAGCAAACTTGGTAAAGGTATATTTGTTCATTTATCTTTCAATGTACTAAAAGATTTTTCATGCACTTCATCCCACTTGAATGTAACATTCTTTTAAACAAAATTTTTTAATAGAGCAGCAATGAAGCTAAAGTCTTTTTACAAACCTCCGATAGAAACTTGCCAATCTATAAAAGCTTTGGACTTAACTCATGTTTCTAAGTATAGGCTATTCTTTAATTGCCTTAACCTTATTTTCTTCTAAACTTATACCCTACGAACTCATAAGGAAGCCAAGAAGCACAATTAACTCCATGCAAAACATACACTTGTTAAGGTTAGAATATAATTAATGCTCTCTTAAAGTATTAAAGACACCATGAAGTATTTTACATGTTCAACTATATTGTGGCTATATTTTACATGTTTTTATATCCATTATGATTTACCCTCCAATGAAGCTAGCATGGTTGGCCAAAAAGCAAATGATTAACATGCATCAATGCCATGTCACAAAGCACTTAATATTTATATCTTCCATTAAAGAAAGCTGCTACAACCTTCTTTATACATTTAATCTCTCAACTCTCATTAAGTTTTTGTAGCTTCTAAGTCTTTGGATGTTATAAAGTAGACATATTCAACTTCTCTACCAAAAAGGTGTTAATGACATTCATATAACTACCATTATTAATTATCATAATGCAAACCTAATTGTTCATATGGCATCAAGTAGGAAAAATGTGCTCCTTCTGAACCTCATCACCATCCTTATTAGGTTGAATACTAACCATCTCTTGATGAATAGGTTCTTCAATCTCTATATACTTTCATCCTCCAATGATGGCATTTTATCATCACTTAACTCACACTCTCCATATCACCATTGTCCTTTATCACTATAGCCTCCTTATTTGGACATTGAGAAGTAATATTTCTACATCTTTGATACTTAAAACACTTAATGTCACAAGACTTAGAATAGGGTTTAATCTCATATTTACCTTTGGATAAGGAATCTACTTCTTTATGCATTTCCTTGTCTTTAAATCTCGTGGTTGGTTTATTACCCTTGCAATTGGACCTTCATGAAGAAATCAAACTAATCTTAGAAGAACTTCTAGATCTTAGTTGCTTCTCCATATTTATACCCTTATGTAACAAATATTCTATCTCCACATAATATTGTACTTTAATCACATCAGCTATCTCCCTATTTAGCTCACCAATTAATCTCATCATGATTGCCTCTTATCCCTCCTCTACATTAGTCCTAATTATGGACATCTCTATATATTTGTAATAATTCCAAACTCTTAGAGCCTTATGTAAACTCTTGCAACTTTCTATACATGCCACTTTAGTAATGATTGGGGACAAACCTCTTGTGTATGACTATCTTGATCGCTTCCTACATGAAGATAAGTTTATATTCCTTTGCTTTCTAAGTACCAACTAATCTCACCATATAGTAACATAATCTATAAATACATTATTTTCTAGCTTTACCTTCTTCTCCTTGGACTAATTATGGCAATCAAACATGTACTCATCCTTTCACTCCCACTTCAAGTATAATTTAAGATCTTACTTCCTTGAAAGATAGGAATATGCATCTTGATACACCCATACTACTATCTTTCTTTGCAAATGTCCTTACACCTTTACTTCGGCCAATCTCTCAATAATTTGAGCTCTCCCTTTCTTCTCTATCAAATATAGGCTTCTTAAAGGATCCAGATCTTGATTGAAACTCTATGTTAAAAGCCTTAAATTGCTTTTGGATAGCCTTTATAAACAACTTAAGCTTCACTTCCTTATCTGCATTACTACTTATTCTAAATTCACAATGGAAATATATTAATAATTAATTAGATTAATTACCTCACACACTCCCATATCTACTTACACTCAATATAACATTTACTATCTTGTGTTTCACTTTATTTAGCTTTTCTCAACTCATTGCTCACTAGACTTGTATTTTACCACTAAATTTCCTATTGAAAGCTTTTTAGAAAGAACTCTATCAATGGTATTACTAAAAAAATACGCAATAATATGAATAAAAAATAACAATAGTAGACAAAAATAGGAATGTAAATGAAATTAAATGTAATAACTATGAACAGAATAAGAAATTGATGAATAAAGAGACATGGAGTTTAAGAAATATATATATATATATATTAAGAGAGGGAAAAAAGTGGATAAAGAAAATTATAAAAATAATGAATTTAGATTTGACTTTTGTTTTCTTTCTAAATTAGGAAAACCTATGAATCCTAGAACATAATAATTTCTACATAAGATTGAATGGATTTAATATTACTTTTTCTTTTCTTTTCTTTTCTTTTCTTTTTCTTTTTATTTTCTATTTTTTATGCTATGTATATGAATGCAAACCATATACTATCATAGAATAAGGAGCACAAAAAAATTGATAGATGTTTACAAGAATGGATTAAATGAATTAGAACAGGAAGATGTTAAATGGAAATACAAAGGCCAATGGAAATAATTAAATTAAAGGAATAAGGAAAAACAAAAACTAATTTCAAGAAAACCACGGATCTTATACCAAATAATTAAAACAATAAACCTAGAACAACGTAAAGCTCAAATTATGTAGCATAATAACCTAGGACCAACCTTTAATCAAGCAAAGAAACTTGACCTTAATCAAACTTGTCAATTGGAATTGAAGTTATAAAAAAAGATTAATTGCTACAAGTTGACTTGATATTTAAGTTCTTAAGAAAGAAAGAAAAATAAATGTTCTCTAAAGGAGAAAAACTCTCACGAAATTGATTTAAAACATCATATAAGACCCTAAAACTTTAATGTTTAATAGTATAGAAGTTATGTTATTTTTACATTTAAAAATAACTTAAAGTCTCTAACTTTTTAATGACAAGATTACATTTAAGGAAGAGGGTAAGGAGCATCATTTAAGTAAGCTATTGAACTTCTCAATTTTTGAGGGGTATAACAGCACCTGTAGAAGAAGTAAAGCATCATTATTATAGACCATTTTGCTTTTTTTTAGGGTTAAAAAATGATGCTAGTATGGTAAGTAGAACGATGTGAGTCTATGTGGCCATTTAACTTTTGCCTTCATGACAAAACAACCTCCTTTGTATTCTTAATCCTAACATGTACTAAGTTATACTAACTCTCTAAGCCTTGATCTTCATGTCCAAATCCTCATCCATCCTCCAAAATATGTAGATAATTGATTAATCTTAGCAATGCATTATTAGTTTCTAAAATAGCATCCTTTTCTTACATCTCTATTGTCAAACCTTGAAGAGTTTTTTTCATACTCTTGGACCTTCTTCCCATCATTAGACCTTTAATTCTTTTTAACAGATCATGATAATGGCTAGACATAAGTGTAAACATGAGTTGATTATCATAGTATTAACAAAATTACAGTGAAGAACAAATTTCCTATACCTATCATTGATTAATAAATTAAAAAGTTGCATGTGGTAAACTTTTTTTGAAGTTAGACTTATGATTCAATTATCATCAAATTTTAATAAACCTAAAAGATATGGAAAACAATGCATTCAGGGCTCATCAAGGCAACTGTGAGTTCCTTCAATCTATCATGAACAAAGTATTTAAGTATTTCTTAAGAACATTTTACTATTTTTTAATGATATCCTCATTTATAGTTGTACATGATAGAAGCACTTAGATCATGTAAATCATGGTTTTTTTTCTATAGTATGGATTAACCAATTTTTTATCAAGAAATAGTAAGGCCAATTTAGAAAACCAGAATTAAATTACTTGGGACAAATCACAACGGCATTGCCATGGATCCAAAAAGGTATTTATGATCAATTCTTTGTTAAAACTTAAGACTTTCAAAGGATTGAGAGGGTTTTTAGGCATCACTATATATTATAAAAAATTTCTTAAGGGTTATAGAGAAATAGCAAAATGTATAATAGAAATGTTCATTATAGCACAAAGAAGGAATTAAAAAATTGCTCCTAATGATATTTAGATCGCTCAAAATTGTTGCATGCATATGAAAAGTAGCTTACAAATTTTATTTGTCTTTAAAATCTAAGCTACACCTAATTTTTTGTATTTCCTTAGCTAAGCAATGAGTAGGGGAAGAAGAGTATGACATGGCTATTTTACCTCCAATATCTAAAGAATGAATTGTCTATCCTCTATTACAAGCAATTCTAGATACATGTACTAAAGGGGGAAAATGAGATTTTGGTCCATTTGTAAGGATTATATCCAATCAATGCCACAGGAAAAATTTTAGATGAATTTATGACTCAATTTACATATTTTACCCTTAAAGACAAGGGTAATCTAAAAGGGAAGTTGTTAGAGACAATTAAGGAATGAAGGGCGTGATAAGGAGGACCTGGAGAATAACCTATAATTCTTACCAAGCTTATTATAAGAAAGGAAACTTCTATTTCAAATAAAATCTCTATGATCATGCAATAATTTATTTATTTTTCTAATTTATTTTCTATTTGATTAATAATGCCTACATTTATACGGGATAATATCTCGTTTATTACACATCTTTTTGCTTTTGTAAGGCAATTACTAATATGTACTTTTGTAAGCTAATTGGCTATTTAAGAATAAATAAAACTGAATGAAATCATTAAACAATTTTCTATCTCAATTAATTTTAAGTTAAAGATGTTTGAAACACCCTAAAGAGCTTTACTAAGGAGGTTAGGATCCCTTAAACCATCCTAAATATTTCATCTTCCAAAATTGGTAGAAATAGAAGGCTTGATCCTTAGGCTTTCTTGGTTAAAAATTCTACTACTGATTCTATTACAAAGAATCTTAATTTATTAATACAATTCTAAACCAAAAATAGTTTCGATAACAATATTAAATTATTTTAATAAGATTTTTAAAAAATAAAATTAAGCATATAATATAAATTTAGAATAATATGATGGGATATGATGATTTCATAAGGTATAATGGGATAGAAAAATGCAACATATAGTAAAACTTCAATAAATTAATAACATGGAGACTATAAAATTGACTAATTAAAAAATTTGGTAATTCAAATTAAGATTATGAAGATTTCTCATATAATAAAGGCTATTAATGTATTTAGTATTAATTTATAAAAACTTTATTATATGTAATTAATAAAATAGTCGGCCTAATAATAACATTCACTTTTTTTCAAAATTTGTTTCATATTTCATAAAATATATACTTATATATCACAATATATAACTTTAATTATACTATAATTTTATAAATTATTATATTATCCTCTTAATAGTAAGATACTAATCTAAATTAAATATCATCTCGTTTTACTTGAATGGTTTGAGGTTGTTTGGTAGAATAAATATTTATACATCAATTCAGACCTTAATAAAATGGACTAAAGTTTACTCGATTTCTCTCATCAAAAGACCAAAGAATAATCTTAGAGATGATATTTAGCACTCCCATTTAAAAGGCACTTAAATTCCCAACTTAGATATAAGGGTGGTAGTTTATTCGTTAACTAATGGATTAACATTAAGCTAACCTTTCTAAGGCGTAACGTAGAGTAAGAGGTTATGTAGCTATAAAGGTAAAAGATGTAAAGTGAAACTTAAGAGCCTTAGAAATATTTGTTTCTAAGATTAACAAGAGTAGAAAGATGATTAGACACATTTATTTAGTTAATGAAGTTAAAAAGAAAACATTTTGAGCAAAGTAGCCCAGAAGTGACTTAAAAGGATAAAATGAGATAAGACTTCAAACATTTGAAACATAAATAAATAGAATGGTGGATTGTATCCTTGACAATGATTTAGCAAGTAGATCAAAGATTGATGTTCATAAGGCCTTAATAATGGATAAGAACTTATATTATCATTTCCATGAACATATAGGGAATAAAAATAAAAAATTGCACAAGGTAATTAATAACCTACTTAATTAGGGGAAAATGATGGAGATAGGCACAAACATGATACAAAAGGGAAGTAAAGAGGGACATGATAAGAGATCTATGGCTAGAGATTTTGATAAAGAAAATAATCATCAACCATGAAAAGTTGTGCATTAAATAAGTAGTAAGGATAAAATTTGCAAGTTAAAGCACATGGATGATGTAAAGGTCCTCCATGTATGAAATGACATACACTTTAGTAAATATCTAATGAAAAGACATGTATTTGAATTATTTAATTATCATTGAAATTATTAATAAAATTTAATTTTTAGTTCAAACATTTTTATTTTTTAAAAATCCTATGACCATGATATTTAGGTCTAAGATAACCCTTTAACTTTTTAGTTTGAAGAACAAATCTTAAGACCATGAGCCTTAGGTCTAGGAGAGTCCTGTAGCTCCTGAGTTTGAAGAAGAATTGAGACCATGAGTTTTATATCAAAAAAACCTTAGTTTGAAGAATAAATTCCAAGACCATTAACTTTATGTCCAGGATGGTACTTTTCTATTTATTAAATAGATGCTAAGATCACAAGCCTCAAGTCCAAGAGAGTTCTTTAGCTTCTTAGCTCAATAAAAAAATCCTAAGATCACTAAATTTATGTCCATAATATTCCTTTAGATCCTTGATTCAAAGACCAAGCCCTAATAAGAGAGCCATTCAACTCATTACAGACATACATACTCACACATATAATATGAAGATAAAGATTTTTAAGTAAAGGAGAGTCCTCTAACTCAGTAATCAAATAGAGCTGGCTTAAGGTCAAGATCAATATATCTAGAAAATTTTTCCAGTTTAAACTTAGGATAATGAAGCCTCCCATAAGCTTTTCACTTAAAGAAAATACAATAATTGAGGCTTAAAACCCTAGCATATGAACTATGTTTCTTTCAAATGTGAAAATTATTTGAATCTTAAAGTAGTCCAACATGATATAAATAAGAATTATATGTTCATGAAAAATTATCTACAATGAATGTTAAGGACATTTAGGTTTGAAAAACCCAATTAGCCTAACTATCTATGTTGTTTCTTTTGCCACTAGGGGGTGAATTGGATGTAATTAAAATTTTGATAAGTTCTTACTTCTTTAAAAATCATCTTGACACAATTCTAATGTGATAAATTAGATATTATTGAACCAAGGGAAGTTCCAATCTTGGTTTTGATGATAACAAAACATGCTTAATCACTAATAATTTGAGTTTATGATGTTAATCTTAAAGTTAGGTATGTTTCAAGAAGAATCCATTATGGAAAGC
>JAOXYD010024559.1:0-14437 GCA_028565735.1 Pinacopodium congolense | reverse complement strand
TGTCTTGGTCTAACTTGGCTTTTAGGTTACGGATGGATGAAGCATTCCTGGCTTCCGACCACTTATAATTGTCTTTCATTTGGTCAAGCTTGGCGCTCAATGCCTCCACCATTCTAATTATCTTATTCTCATTTGCATTACCACGATCATGTTGAAACCTTGGAGGTCCTTGCGCTCTCGCTTGGTTACCTGCATTGTTAGTACTCCAAAAAAAATTAGGGTGGTTCTTCCACCCCGGATTGTAAGTATTCGAGTATGGATTGTTAACTCTTTGCTGCTGACTCACAAAATTTACCTCTTTAGTGTTACCAGTGCTTATTAAGAAACATCCTGCAGTGTCATGGTTGTCTTGACCGCAAAGCTCACAATGAAATTGCATAGCCTTTACTGTAGGTGAAGATGCCCCTTCCATGTTACTCAAGTGCTTGGTGATTGCAGTAATCTATGCCTGCAAGACTGTTGTTGCGTCAAGTCGTATCATTCCTTTCTACTCTTTTGATCTTGGCCTACTCTGCTCATTTGCCCACATGCAACTGTTGCTTGCCAACTCCCCCAAAAGCTCACAAGTAGCATCAATAGTTTTTCTCATCAATGATCCACTGGCAGCTGCATCTATAGTCCCTCTTGTAGTTAGAGTCACACCATTATAAAATTTCTGTAATAAAAACTCCTTCAGGAGGTTATGGTGTGGGCAGCTTCTTTACAACTCTTTAAATCTCTCACAAGCTTCATACAATAATTCCCCGTCACTCTGTTGAAAGTTTGTGATTTCTTTGATGATCTTGGTCATCTTAGTCAAAGGGAAGTACTTAGCCAAGAATGGGCTAGCTACTCTTAAGTGGTGATCTGACCTAAACTAAGTGAGTTATACCATGCCTTTGCTTAATCTGTCGTAGTAAATGGAAATAATCTGAGCCTCATAGCACTATCAGACATTCCATTGAACCTGAATGTGTCACAAATCTCCAAAAAATTAGCTAGGTGAGTGTTAGGATCTTCATTTGACAACTCATAGAACTTCAAACTGCTCTGAAGTATGTTTAGGGGTGCAAGCTTGATCTCAAAGATATTGGCTTAAATAACAGGCCTTGCAACTCCTTGAGGACTAAACCCTGGCCTTATAAATCCATTAAAGTCCTCTTAGCTCCTCCTTGCTCTCCTTTTTCTGCCATATTCCTTTGTATATTTTCCTAGTGCTTCGCTCTTCTCAACTCTCATTCGTGCCTTGTTATATCTGACAACTCTTTGTCAATGAGTTCGGTAGACCTTCACGCGCTCCTTGTGTTCATGCACCTATAAATACACAAGGAAAAGTATCAAAACTCTTAAATCAAAGTCACCCAAACTAAACAAGATGATAAACAAACAATCCCCAGCAATGATGCTATCAACTTATTTATTAATTAATTGCAAAACCAAAATCACTAGTTTTACGCTTAAAATCACAAGTATATGGGTCGTACTTGTAGTAAAAAGTGGATATCGACCCATAAGGATTGTAGTTAGTCACCAGTTAATTTAGGTTAAACTTTATTCAATAAACCAATTCAAGCAAATAAAATAAAAATAAAAAAGTAAAATGAAAACAAATTGGAATTAAAAGCAAGCAACACAACCAATTGCCAACACTACAAACTAAAATTCAGAGAAAATCAAGTTTCAAGAATAGGACTTGTTGTTATTCTTATTTGTTTCCCTTTTGTTTAATTGAACTGATTTATATTTGGTCCAAGATTTCTTAATATTTTAGTTACCCTCTATCAAGGTGCAACTAAAAGTCACTAGTTAAATAAATTAGGATTAACTTTGGGGGTCTCTCGATATGCAAAGCTTTTCCTAAATATTCAACTAGTTATGAAGCTATCCTATAGGCAGTATATCAATTTATTGAAATCTCTTCATAATAAATTAATAACTTGTTGTCTATATTTTTATTAAACACCAACTCTCGTTGTACCTTTAACTTAAATTACCGAACTCAGTCTCTCGATTTGTTGTAAGGCTTAAGCTCAATAGACAACACAAATATTCATAACATTAAATTAGTAGCCAAAGGTTCAAAAATAATTCAAATAACAAATCCTAAAAATATTTAAGCCACCCATAATACAAATAAGTTCAATCATATCTATATTCTCTAAAATACAAAACATAATAAAATATAACAATATAAAAAGTAAAATAAATATGAAAAAATAACGGAGTTTGAAAGAACTCTTGAAGTTTGAAGATTGAATCTTTAACTTGATGCTTGTGTTGTGGTTTTAAAAAAATAATGTGATTTTCTTTTTGTCCGGCGCTCTCTTCTCTCAATTTTTCTCCTCCAGCCAAATGCTCTTGGTATGGCTCTGAATAATTATTTTGTTAGTGCTGAATCTATGGTTGTGTTTCTACTAGGGCTGTCAATTTTTGTTTTTTTGTTTTTTATTTTTAATATCCTCCTCTATGCTATGAGTTTTGTTTTATATTTTTCTTTGGATTGCTTCTTCTTTACATGGGTTTACTGTCGTCGACTGCCCTGTGTTTTGGAGTCTTAGTGGGCTTGGTCTTGGTCCATACGAAATAGCTCTTAGTCTTGGTCCATGTGGAACAACTCTCGCCTCTCGCCTCTCGCCTCTAGCCTCTCACCAGTAGTTTAGACTTGGTCCACACGGGTGCAAGTGCAGGTGCAGGTGCTTGGTCCAACTCTCGCCAGCAATATACAGATTCTCTACAGTAACATGTTTTTTGGACTCTCACTTTGATTTACGTAAATTTCCTAATTTTACAAGGTTTAAAACTTAGTTATTTTTGCTTCACTTGCTTCATTCATCCGAATTTCATGCTTCTTTTTTCTTCTTTTTCACTTTCTTCCAACTTTACTTCATCATACATAATAAATAAATACACCAATAAGATTTAATTCTAACTCAAAATCAACAATTAAACGATAAAACATAAAATAAAAATAAAAATACTAAAATGATCAAGACTTATTCCAAACTAATACAACAATGAAGATCATGCTAATAAAAAAACACAAAATAATTCTTAAAACACAATAATATCAATCTATTATGAAAGAATCACATGTAAAATTCTTAGAAAAACCTATACTAATGAACGACTATCAACTTCCCCACACTTAATAATATAGATTATTAACGTTATATGCTTTAGGTGGAGATCGTATCTTACCACCTTCAACATCGTTATCATCAATAGAATCTCCAAGATCACCTTTACCTCTACCAAATAATAATTCATCAGCTTAAGGACCATATCAAGGACCACATAATCTTGAACTCCAAATTGAATCCATTATGGAAGTAAAGATATCTCTTTGAATTTTGGATTAGTGAAATATATGGTGTTGATGGTATCAAAATCATATCAATCTCTAACACCTTGTGGATCAACACTCTGTCAAAAAAAATTCAATCTAGGATAAATTCTAGAAAAATCAATGTAACAAGTATCATTATTAGATAGAGAGTACAAGTCTCTCATAATCTGATAATGAGCTTGGAAAGTTGGATGATGATTTGTCAAAGTATCTATTGGTTAGTTAGCCAACATATCTCTAGTACAAAATTCCTTTAAAGAGAGCATGATTATGTGTAATTCAATTGAATTACATGTTTTAAATGATAACTATCCAATCAAGAAAATTTATTTGCTAATGAGTTCTACGTGGAATTCATTTACAGATGAATTCTATATTCTACATTCATTTGTTCCAAACAGGGAGTTAGTTTTATGTTTGATGTTTCTAAAACTAGGTGCATTTTTTAAGATGCTCTTTATATGGACTCCAAGTTTCTCTTTCATTATCCTATCTTTATTTTTATGTTTATTTCTCATTATTATTTTTATGTTTGATGTTTCTAAAACTGGATGCATTTTTAAAGATGCTCTAGGTGTTAAACCCCCCCCCCCTAAAAAAATATATATTGGTACTATTATTAGACGTTATGAGTTTAAAGTTCATATTATTAAATCCGTTTTGATAGTTTTGCAGAGATTATATTTTTACTATTATGTTTTTATGTTCTATTTTATTTTTGCATTTCAGTTTTGCATAAAAGTGTCGTATATGTTTGTCATGTCAACTTTGGGACATTTAAGGTTCTTTGAACTGTTTTAAGGGCCTGAATTTCACAATTTGAAGCATAGCTACACTTTTTCTTTCTTTTCCATAAATGAAACTGAAGGTTATTAATGTTTGTCTTAATTCACATCCATTTACAGTTCTTTGGTGATTTTATTTTATTTTTTATTAAAGATTTTTTTGGCTTTGCAAAGAGCTCTATATATGAATTTAAATTTAAGTTATAAAATCCATTTTCATGGATTTACAATAATTATTTTATTTGTCTTCAATGATCATTATGTTTTTCATGAAAAGAGTATATGTTTTTGATATCAAGTTAAGGGCTTTAAGGTTTTCATACTAATTTTGACTACTTAGGTTTCATAACTTGATATGCAACTAAGGAGATGTTTATTTCTAATTTTCATTTCTATTTTCTATTTTTATTTTTTAAATACATAAACTAAAAAAGTAGTACAAAAACCTAAAAAATAATATACTAATATAGTATGAAAAATGAAAAAAGAACACAAAAAATACACAAAAATAAATAAAATCATGCAAAAATAAAAACAAAAAATTGATATGAAAAATTGAACCAAGCAAGTTCTAACTTTTATTTTTCTTTTCCAGAAATGAAACTCAAAGTTTTTGGATTTATCATCAATATGCATTCCTATTGTTTTGTCTAAATTGTCCTTCTAATCTAGGTTAAGGATGTGTTATACATTCTTAAGCCTAGAAAGACACCAGATACAACTTTATAAATAGTCTCAAATGTAAGATGAATCTTCAAAATTACCTAATGCTTTTATAGATTTAAAAGTTAATTTATAACTAACCTAATGTTAATTTATATTCTCGTATCATTTTCTGTAAGTGCCTAAGAGGGAACAGTTTAGAAGTAAATAATAATAATTCTGGTTCATTCACTCTCTCAACATCCAAAGAAGAAACTTTATATTGGGCTTAAATCCCATTATATGTGTTAAAATGTTCTGTATTTGTAAATATAGCTTTATTTGTTTCTTTTATATTTTAATTAAAAAATCACAATGTTTTTCTAAATGTTTAAGTTAGGTAAAACTCAATCGAACTTCGAATTCTACAAGCCCAAAACTATATGTCTACTTTTAAACTAACTTAGGCTAACATGTCAATTAGGTAAAAAACAACAAAATTAGAGAAAACATATAATGACATATTAGAAATTGTAACCAAGCATCGTACATTGGTTCTATACCTGATTCATTACTTTTAAAAAAAGTTTCTCTGGCCCTTTGTTAATCAAGGATAAAATTATGGAAATTAGAAATTCCAAAATAGGAACAATACTTGATATTATTTGAAATGCTAAAAAAATATATGCACTCCTATGAATGCGGAGTACATGCTAGATTATTGGACTTTAATTTTGTCTTTTAATCTTTAATTTTGAGCATTTAGGCCTTTAAAATCTTTGGGATTCTTATACTTAATAAATACTATTAGTTCCTAAATGGAACCTAAGAGGGAAGGTAAATTAGATTATTCTAAAATTTTCTCATTTTTCTAAGACTTTTACACCTAATTAAAACTTCTCTCTTAAATTAAATGCATAAATTATAAAGAATTCAATAAATGGTATATAAAAATATAAATTGGAATACAAAAGCCTAACCAATATAATAATGTTATTTAAACAAGATAAACTTAGAAAATAAAAGAGATGGAGAGAAAATTGAAAGCCAATTTATAATGGTCCGTTGTATAATTCCACACCCACATCCACTTCACAGCTCCCTGTTAAGATTTCATTATCGATAATAACTTTATAATAACTTTTCTCTTTCATAGGCTCTACCGTAACCATTATAATCACTCACTCTCTTCTTTCTAAGGACTATAATTCAACTCTTACAATATTTCGAGCTCTCAATCACAATAACTTACAACATTCCCTTTCTAAAAATATCTCATTTCTCTAACTTAACATGTTTAAAAGGG
Organism: Pinacopodium congolense; assembly: GCA_028565735.1. NCBI lineage: Eukaryota > Viridiplantae > Streptophyta > Magnoliopsida > Malpighiales > Erythroxylaceae > Pinacopodium > Pinacopodium congolense. The sequence goes on along the minus strand of JAOXYD010024559.1, from coordinate 8,379 downwards.
CTCTCTATACACTTAGATGATGTATGCAACAATACTTTAAAATCACCAAAACACTAACAAATATATTAAAACAACATTTTAAATGCTTCAAGTTACTTGCTTTCTATTTTTACACACACTTGATGCATAACACACACTTATAATACAGATTTATAAGTGAAAACTGGTATAATAACCCTTTGCGATCGTTGAAACTTATTTAAAAACCAATAAATTTGTTTCAATGTTGAAAACTAGCCATTTGAATTTATTTCGTCAGATCACTAGTTGATTGGTAGCTTACACTAATTCACTAATTACTAGTCGACCAACCTTATCCAATAGTCGACTAGTTCTTATAAAATTCACAACATACTAGTCAACTACTCCCAAACACTAGTTGACCATTGACTAGTCGATCAGTCTGTCCTACCAGTTGACTATATGCAAAATGACACGCTAGTCGACCATTATCAAGAACACCATTTGACTAGTCCTTACAAGACTTGCTTTTCTCAATCTTAACACATTCCAACACATACAAATCATCTTTAAAAAAATCTCAACATTTTCAAATATTTATTTTCAAACTTTAACACATTCACATAACCTAACACATCTAAACAATATAATCTTATGGCATGTTTAGTTCCATTTTCATTTTTGGTTTTCGTTTCTTGTTTTTTTAAACTTAAAAAAAAAAGCACAAAAACTGCAAAAACAACACACTAATACAATATAGAAATCGAAAAAAACAGCACAAAAATCTTTAAAAAACATAAAAATCAATACAAACATACAAAAACTACAACAAAAAATCACAACTAACAACCCAACTAAACATGCCTTTAAAATACATCCTAAAATTTTCAAGAACTATTTCATGCAAACCTTACTACATTCACACAATCTAAGTCCAAAACATCATCCTAACATTTTCAAACACTTTTCCACACAATCCTTAGCATATTTATACAATCTAACCTCAAGACACTTCCTATCATTTTTTAAATACTTCTTTCACACATACCTTAACATACATACATTTCAAACACTTCTTTTCATATATATATATATATATATATATACCTTAACACACACATACATAAAAGTAGTTCTCAAAAAGGTTTTAATGTATCGAGAGGGTAATTAAAATCAATATGCATACAATGTCTCTTTATTATGAAACTTATATGCATAACACTAAGTATGAATGTAAAATGAATAATTTAAACCCATTAACATTTTAGAAAGATCAAGATAAGAGTATAATAGAGAATATAAAACAAATTATTTAATTTTACTATCTTGGTACTTAATTTTCCATTCATCAACATGATCCTCATGTAACATCACTTTTGCTCCAATACTCTAACTTGGGATTGAAATTATGTCGTTCACCATCTTTTTCTTAAACCTATCTTTTGAACACATTGAAATATAAAAAACCATTGGTAGTATTATTTTTTCATCACCAAAACTTAGGTAAAATCTCCCTTAGTTCAAAAATTTCCTCTATTTTGATGATAGCAAAGTCAAGTGATAGTAGGGAAATATAAATATCGCCTCATATAATTTAAATCATTTTACTCCCATTTAAACTAATATCATACAAATTCTCCCTCTTTTTAAATCAGCAAAAGTTCTAAACATATATTTAATAAGTCCTATAGCTCTAATACCACACAAATTTTCTTAATACCTCTTAAAAAATTTTAAACTAGTTATCTACACTCTCAAACATGATCCTCTTTTGTATAATAATGAAAATGACAAAACAACCATATTTCATGAACACAATATCATGATTTCATATTCAAACTCGCTTCAAAAATTCAAAATGTTAAATTTTAATAAATCAACCTAAATTAATCAAAATTTAAGCTTCTTATAAATTCATGCATTATAAGATATTTAAAAGTTCAAAATTAAAATTGAAAACTCTCCCTAAATTCATGCTTTATAGCTTGTTTAAGAATTCAAACTCCCTTTAAGTAAAGTATAATATCACATTCTATTCTTCCCCTTTTTTGGAAAGTAACACAAAGCAAGATAAGAAAAAAAACTCGAAATCTTAATATCACTATTTTGTAAATTCTCCTTTTTAAAATAATATAAAATCATCAAAAATATGAAAATCAAATATCTCCTAAAAGTTATTTAAGATCACATTTCCTTTCCTTTTTATTTCAGAAAATGTGCAAATCTATGAGCATTTAAAATGAATCATCTATACATAAATGTTATGTGCAAATCTAAAAACGAATCATTCAATATTGGGATAATAAATATATTGATAATCAACATTTTGAGATTTTTCACTTCAATATCCAACATTTAAAAGTTTTCAATTTAAATACTAAGTTTTTAAAACTCATTCAATTCAAGTACTCTATTAATTTTTCTTTGATACAACTAACAAAACCTGACACATGAACATCCACGTGACAAAATGTGCACTAAGATACTATCATAAACTTGAGAATTTAATAAGGAGAAATCAACACTATAAAAGGCATCATGTAAATTATTACATTCTTCTTGCATTATCAACATTATTCAAATGACTACTCCCCTTCATACATGCTCACAAAATTTTCAAAATCAAGTCTCTCCCAAAAGTAATTTAAGATCACATTTCCTCTCCTTTTTTATTTGACAAAATGTGTAAATTTATGAACATAAAAAATGAATCATCTAAATTTATTTCATTTGTAAATCTAAAAATGAATCATTCAACATTGGGCTAATAAATCTACGTGTGATCAAAATTTTGGGATTTGTTCTTTTCAATGTTCAATTTTTGAAAATTTTCAATTAGTGATTAAACTTTTAAATTTTCTTTTAACTTAAATACTCCATTAGTTTTTTGTTGATGCAGCTAATGAAATCTGACGCGTGAATGTTCATGGGATAAAATGCCCACTAAGATACTATTATAAACTAGATAATTTAATAAGGAGAAATAGACACTATAAAATGCATTATGTAAATCATAACACATCTTCTTGCATTATCATTATTATTCAAGTGACTACTCCCCTTTCATATATGGTCACTGTTAGCTTATGATTTTAATGTATTTTCTCAAGAGTTTGATTCAAATCAAGGTATATTTGCTCTAATTTGATGTTAACTTGTTTAATTATCTTTGAAAATGATGTACATTATAGTTGAAAGATTAAAAGTGAAGAAAATCAGAGAATTTGTCGTAGAATTTAGCATCTCAAGAGTAAAACGGCAAGACCTCTATACCATCATTTAACTATGAAGGACCCCCGTTTTGCTTTAGCCGGAGACTTAAATATGGGGGGTTAAATGACATCATTTTACTCTCTACCAAGTGTCATTTTAGTACTTATCAAGCTTTTTCCAACTAGATCTCACATTTTATTGAATGCAACTTACTCCCACTTGTGCCAACTTGCTCCAGACATATATATTGATTCATATCAGCTAACAATAGATTGAGAGGAGAGAAATCTGATTTAATCTTATTTTTCTCTTTTCTTCTTTTAGGTTAGGTTTTTATTTCTGTTTCTTTTTCCAACTTTGTAATTGTTATTTTCAAGTTGTTTTAAGGATTCTCAAAGGTTTTTAAACAAGATTTAAGGTTTTTTTTATTATTTTGGAACATCATTTGGTGAAATCTAAACCCTTCTTTCACTTATTTCTTACTCTTTGTTCATGTATGTTCAAAAACACGTGGTTTAATTCTAGATCTGAATTTTCTTGCATATGTATGATGTTTTAATCCAAGTTTATGCTAAGGAAAGGTTCTTAAATAAATTGATTAAGTTTTTATCACATGATTAGATGTTAATCATTGTTTAATTGAGTTCTTAAAGCTTTTTTTAAGTCAGTCACTTAAGATAAGATGCTAAATGGTAAGTAAAGGACCAATAAATTAATTTATTGGAAAAATCAATAAATAACATTATTTTAATCAATAAATGACCATTGGTTGATTAATCATAAGGGTAATAGTCTTAGAACATACCATTTTAAGATTAGAAATTCTTGAATTTTAAGCCTACTTCCTATGGCTAAAGGTGCACCAAACCATGAAATAGGAATGTTAGAGAAGAGGCATTAACTTAACCATAGCTTTGTCTTGAATTAGTGAAGACACTAGATTAGAAATTACAACTTTTCATAACTTCATTAAGTCATTTAAGGCCAAAGCCTTAGCTAGTTAGTCAATTTGGGATTCTTAATTCAATTTGGAAGTCATAGCAAAGTATGGAAGTTTTTAAGTCAATTTACAAATTCTAACCCCTTTCAATTTAAGCAATCTTGAGCTCTCTAGATAATTGTAATCCAATTGCTCTAGTAGTCACACTTTTTCCTATGGGTTTGATATTCTAGAGTCTCATGAATCTTATGCTTTTAATCATTCACTTCACCCTGATTATTCATAGTAAAATTCATCTCACTTTGAACCATCTTTTTATCCTTATCAATCATCCTATTTCCAAGGCCATCTTAAGCCATATCTTAGCCAATCTTATGAACCTTCTTCTGATTCTGAGGCTAGAATTTCAACATTACTATAAATGAAAGATTTAATGAGGAACCTAAGAATATGCATTCACTTATTAAATAAAGTAGGGTTAAAGACAAGGTTATTTTAAAAATACAATTATAATCCTAATTAGAATAATTAGAGAATTTTCTCCATCCCACTTACATGATCCTCTTGCTTTAAAATCCAGTGAGCCAAATACTTTCAATAAGCAACATAATAATCAAGCGCTTTCAATTCATTTTGAAAACAATGATGATGATATTTTTAATTCATTAACAATGAAATAACTCTTGAAAATGATGGAATTTTACATCAACCAATGGAGGAGTCTATGATTGATATTTAGTGTTAAGGAAGAACATATGCATGAACTAGCAACCCATAACTTAGGAGCCATTCCATTTAACCAAGATGATGTACATGACTTTATTGACTTAAGTGGAAATGAGAAGGAACTTGAAATTGAACCAAAGGAGTTGCATGAACCATTTAATGATATGGTTGTTAAAAGGAGTTGTATGAACCATTTAATGATATGGTTGTTAAAAGTGATGAATTGATGCCAAATAAGATACCATTAGAGTGCATTGATTTTCTAGGTGCTTTAACTTTTGATACTAGGCCGAAAGTAGACATTTTTACATTTTTACCTTGGTACTTTATTAAGGGTAAGAGTCATGTACAACTTTTATTAAAGGGTAGGAATTTTTTATGCTTTTAAACACTTACTTAAAGGTGTAAGGATCTTTGGGAACTTCACTTGTCTATATGGAATGAATGAAATAAATCAGTTGGATGATGAACCAAATATGAGACTTATGATTCCCTAACTTTAAATTTTAGCTAAAAAAACCTTAAAGAAATGGTTGTTGAGAGGCAATTCAACCTTAAAAGTAGGATTTGTTGTGTTTTAGTGTATTTTGTTTTGTTTGATGTTTTTTTCTTTTGATTCCTTTTTTTTGCTCCTAGCTATTCTTTAATCATATTTGATTAATGGAGCATGGCTACCTTTTTTCTTGCTTTTGGTGCTTTAATGCTCTTTATATTTTTTTTTAGGTGCTATATCAAATCTTTCATAAAATTCAATGGAGCAAGTTTCAAAGTTCACCTTAAAGGATATTCAAGTGATCATATCATTTCATTCCAAGTGCTTTTTATTCCTTTTTCCCTCATTATTGTATTTCATTATTATTTTATGAACATTAGAGACAATGCTCAATTTAAGTGTGGGATAGGGATATATTGATACAAGTTGTTATCACACTTAGTCTTATCTTGTCTTAAATCTTGTCAATTTTATCATCTTTTTCAAAATAATCTATAATTTGTGTAAAATTTTTTTGATTTTGACTCATATTATTGAACATTTATCCTTTTTCAATTATTATGCCCCTTTTAGATGTTAAATGGTTGATTAGGAATATTAAATATCAAATGGTTTTAAAATGCTTCATACTTTGGATAATGATACCTTCTGGTCATTATAAAATTACATGTTCAAAATTCATAGTTTTAAAGCGAAATGTGTTTTCTTTTAAACCCTCCTATCATCTTGTTTAAATTAAATGAAAAATGAGAAAAAAAAGAAAAAAAAAGTAAATGTAAAAAAGTGAGCTAATTTTATTCACTCCACTAGCTTTGAACTAATTAGTTCAAGTTTATGAGTGGTGCTAGTAGTAAGTTGATATGATGTGATTCAGTTAAGTAATCGGGGGTATTCACGACAAAATGTTCGTATAAAAAGACTAAGTGACTTCTTAAAACTCTCAAAATTTTTATTTATTTTTTGTTTTTAATGAATACAATGATGTTTTATTTTTTTGAAAGACGATACGTCTTACTTTAGGGCTATTCATTTTTCTTATAGAATTGAAGTGCTGATCTAAATTGAATTTGATGAAACATGAAGTTATTTGTGACTTAATATGCTTAAAATGCTATATAACATGTTTTAAGTACAGCCACAAAATTTTTTGAAGTCTCAAATAAAATCAATTATTAATATCTTGTAATTAAAGATACAAATGATAATCTAGTATCAAATTATCATAAGGTATCCAAAATAACCATTGCCTTTAAGTGCTATCTCTATAACAGTATCTAATTCTTTCTCCAAAAGGCATATTCACAACTTTACATGATTTTTAATTTTCTCCTAATCATGCCAAATTTAGTCATGTAAAATTAATGTACATATTATTGTTATTTTCCTGTTTATTTATGCAACATATTCCTTTAATTTAAAATTGGCCTCAAATCAAATTACACTTCATCATTTTTTTACTTAAAAACATTTTAAACATTCAAATCATCAAATACCACTCAATGTGATCATTTACAAGATCAAGAATCATCTAATTTCATTTCATGTAGCAAAAATTTCCAACATAGCATTAAAGTAATCATGTAACTCCTTTTTAGTATATCATAAATTTTCATTTCAGTTCTTCTATTACTTTATTTAGTAATGTGTCTTAGTGATTATCTTTTAATCTTAGAGATCCTTGAAGCCCTTTTACCTAAAAAACAAAAAATTAATGAATTTTTGACACCCGTACTAACTTGGGTCCTCAAGGATTAATAACCTTCTTGCCATTTCAACCTCTAGGTGTAACATTATAACTTTCTATATTATCATAACAATACCTCTCTTTATGTCTAAAATATCCATAATAATGTCCATATGCGTATCTAGGTCTTGAGTCGCTATAAATCTTTGGTATATGGTATTATGACCTAGCATAAGTATTTTATCTAGTTTGATATGAAACATTTCTCGGTCTTATATAACTATATATCATCCTTTGAGTGTCATTTACATGTATATAAAGAGCACGGAAGTGTATTAGGCCACTGTGCCTTACGTTAGGGCGGGCCTAAATGTATCATATTGTAATTTTGCATCCCAATAGAAATTATGTATATTCTTGTTTTCATTTATTTGCTTACTAGATTTTAGTCTTGATTCATACATGAATGCATGACATTGTCTCTTAGGTTGAGATTTAGATGATGATGTAATATTTTCACAAGATAGTCTAAGCATATATTCTTCTAATAGATTCTTTCCTTTAGCAAATACGGTCTTACAACTTGATGGTGTACTTTTGTAAATAAATTCTAAAAAATATATATATCATTTGATGCTTTTGTGGACCTAACATGCATTCTAATTTGTTTTTTTTTAGTGAATTTAGATAATGAGTTATTAAGACTTTCTAATTCCTTTTTTTTTAAGCATTTTCATTTCTCAATTTTTACATGTTACTATTATCCATATTCTTTTATTCTAATTCTCTTTTCAAAAATGCATTCTGATCCATTAATTTTTGCATAGTATCTTTAGTTATTGTAATTGGCTATATATAAAATTAGCTCAAATTAATCTATCTTTCAATGAGCAATTTAACAATTAATTCGAGACAAACTTTTCAGTAAGCGTACCAGTCGCATCAAGTAATAAAGTGGAGTATATTTAAGACTCCAAGTATCAATCCTACAAGGAAGTTTATATGATGTAAGTACTAGGTCAATCGGATTACAATTATCTAGAGAATTCCAAACTAAGTGATTAAAAAGGTAAAAATTACTAAACTATCCTACTATACTTCAAACCTTGCAATTTTGAATTATAAAATGATTTCTAAATTACAATAAATTATCAAAATGAGGAATCCAGCTAAAGATGAGGTGATTAATGAATTAATTGAGTTTTAAACAATTTCATAGGCTGGATTAGAGTTCCTTCACGAATTCAAGATAAAGCTATGGATAAGACTTATGCCTTTTCTCCATTAAAATTAGTTTAAAGTTTGGATATACTTTAAATCTAGTTTAAAGTTTGGTTATGCTTTAAATCTAGTTAATAGGTT
>JAOXYD010024548.1:0-14437 GCA_028565735.1 Pinacopodium congolense | reverse complement strand
TAAGTACGTTGGTTTTAAAAGTAAAAATCATTTCGAACAACCATCAATTTTAAAGTCACCTAACCAACGCAACAGATTTTCACTCTTTTTTTTTCTTTCTTTACATCAAGTTAGTATATTAGAGTTCTCAAGAGCTAGCGAAGGTGACTCTAGTATATTCTTCTCTTTACTCTTACTTAATTCAGCTACTAAAGGAGTTGTAGAAGGAATTTTTACCTTATAAGAAGGCTGAAATACTTCATCTTCATATATTTTTTTAAATTTATTATTTTATGAGATAGGCATTTTAGGATACTAGAGATACTAGATCCACTACACTTAGATTAACCTAGACTAATAAGGGTTCTTCTATTAAGTTGAACCTTAACTCTACATCTCCATCCCCATATTCAATTACTTCTTCTATTTGAGAAGTTTCCATTTTTCTTAGTGGATTAACGCTTTTTAGTAGCCAAATAAGGAATGGTATCTTAATCATAAAGGTATGCATGGATAAATACTAGTCATTTTTACTTATTGTATCTATATGTGCTCTATTAATTTTGTCTTTTATTGATAAACTTAATTATAGTATATCTCTTATAAATTTGGCCAATCCTGAAGGTATAGACAATATTATTATAGAATTATCATATCTACCAGGTGTCATAGTCATTCAACAAAGAGATATTCCTGAGAAAGTTCATGAATCTGGGGTATAAGAGATCAATCGAGTAAATCTTTTTGCAAATATTATTACTACTTTAACAAATATCAAAAGAATAATAGAAGAAAATCATCCTTCTACTATAAATCATAAGAGTTCTAATCCTCCTTCTAGTCCCCATTCTTTAAATTCCTAGATTAAATTTTTTAAAGATTTTGTTAAATTAAATTAAGATATGTTAGTCTAAGACAAGGTGAAACGTGGAGACACATAGTTACATAACTTAAACAACCATGTTTACTAGAGTAGGCATTTTTGTGTATAGTGTAAATCATTGAAAATGGTTCAAAGTCTTTGAGTTATTTATGTTAATTAGTTTTTATGGATAGATTAAAATCTTTAATTCCAAGAAATAGTAGTAGTACTAATAATAAGAAAAATAAAGAAATATTAGTATATGAAAATATTGACAATAATCTTCATAATTGGAAATTACTAACAATGAGCTTTATAAGGTTTATAAAATCTTAGGTAACTTTGGAACTAAAACATATCATGTGATTAAAATAATAGAAGAAGCTATTCCCTTATGTTAAGAGTATAGAATAGGTTTCCTTTATTATCTTAGAACCTTATAAATCAGTATAAACAGGCATATAGTTTCTTTCACATATGTATGATTTAAGTTACCTTAAAATTGACTGCAAGATTAGGATTGGATAGTTTTGTACTAATATGTGTTAGTGATAAAAGACATAATAAATTCTATGATTCCTTATTAGGAGTAGTTAGATCTAATTTAGGTGATGGACCAATTTATTTCTTATGTTTTCCAAATTTTATCTTGTCCTTTATTAATCCAAATATTTTACATGTTATGTGTTTGGATATGCAAACCAATGGTTTTAATATTCTATTCGAAGCACAAAATGTTATTCTTATCTATAAAATTCATTATAAGGTTATGAATAATATTGTTCTAGATTTAAAACCTGAAATGTTACATTTGTCTAATCAAAAAGGACAAATAACTGTATTTACTACCAATATCACAAAAAATAACTTATTAGTTCCTAAGTTAATAACATGGGATCAAGTTACTTTTCCATAAATATGGCTACTAGAAAGTACTGATCTTTCGAGAAAAATGGAAACTTTAAATAAAAGATGTAATTGAATATAAGGATGGAGATGTAGAGTTAAAGCACAACTAAAATAGAAGAAACCTTGTTATTTTAAGTAGATCAAGGTCTAGTAGATCTAGTATCTTTAGTATTCCTAACACGCCTGTGTCTCATCAAACTATAAATTTTAAAAACAAATGTGAAGATGAAGTAGTTCAACCTTCTTGCAAGGTAGAAATTCTTTCTATAGATCCTTTAGTAGCTGAATTAAGTAGGAGTAAAGAGAAGAATACACTTATGTTGATCAAGGTTTAGTAGCTGAATTAGAATTATTATAGGTTGATCAAGGTCTAGTAGATCTAGTATCTTTAGTATTCCTAAAACTCCAGTGTCTCATTAAACAATTAATTTTAAAAACAAATGTGAAGATGAAGTAGTTTAATCTTCTTATAAGGTAGAAATTCCTTCTACAAATCCTTTAGTACCCAAATTAAGTAGGAGTAAAAAGAAGAATACACCAGGGTCACCCTCTCTTTCTTGTATGGGTTATGACCCAGATACAAATATTCTTGGAAGAAAAAATTTAGGAGTAAAAAATTTGAGTCCTTATGAGAAATGGTTTATACAAATATTTTTAGAACAAGAACAAAATCTTAGATTATAAGGCATAAAATATATAATAAGCAGCTTGAAGAAAAGATATAATTCTACTAATATTTAGAAAAGTCTTTACCTTTAACAGGAAAAGAATTTCCTAATTTTAAGGAACAATTATTTATTTTCACCATAGATTATGCTTTTGAAACTTATTTTACTAAAAAAGGTAAATAGGTTTGGGAATACAACCTTTGCCATGTAACTTATCAGTTAAAATAGAAGGAACTGAAATTATAGCATCACCATATAAAGGTGATGCATACTTAGAGGGATGTATATAGTAGGGTAATTATATCAATTTATCCCTCCAATCAATAAGAAAACAATTGACAAAAATTAAAGGTATAATTAGGAAATCTAATCCATAAATTTTGGTACAAGTTGTTAAGCCACAACTTTGTAATTAGAAAGCTTTTTTTAAACCAGCCCCTAATGTTGATTATAATTTTGCCAATAAAAATCTAGATTCTACTAATATAATTGAAATTATTACTATGCTAAAGAATTTAGGTTTAGAACCTAGGCATGCTAACCTTTATCTAATCAAATGAATGAAATAGATGGTAATAGTATTCATATGAAATCAAGTTCTTATATGGAAAGTGAAGATAGTGATGAAAATATTAAACAATTAAATAAAATGTTCATACATCCAATATAGACACAAGAATCTTTGCACATAGGCAAAATAGTTTTGCAAAAAAACATTACCAAAAACCTTAATAAAAATGTACTACCCTCAACTTACACCAATTGATCTCCAATTTAAAGATATGAAGAATTATAATGCTAGCAATTTTATAGAAAATCTATAGTAGAATGGAACTTAGGTGGTCTGTCAAAATGCCAAATTTAAAATATTCTGCAATATATGTTTATGTTTGCTAAAGTTTTTCATAGCAAAAATAATTCAGAATGACAAATAGTACAAGCAATAATCTATGGATTTTCAGGACAACTAAAAGGTTGGTGGGATTTTTACTTATCTCCTGAAGCAAGAAATCATATTTTAATTGCTAATAAGAAAGAATAAGATGCTATTATAGGGAACATGGCTATAGCTCCTAACTGTATACATACTTTGTTATACACTATAGGTGCTCATTTTATAGGAGCCACATCACTATAGTTAAATAGAACTTATGAACAGTTAATTAATCTTAGATGGCCTGATTGATCTCATTTCCAATGGTATAGAGATGTTTTATTGTCTACTGTAATAATGAAATTTGGAAATAAAAATTTCTCTTTGGAGTTCCAACTTTATTCTCCAAAAGGGTAAGAAATAGAATTAAATATAAACATGATGGATTAATCCCTTATCATACTAGCCTATAAAGTTATAGCTGAAGGGATAACTATATGATATTAATTAATGCTACATAAAAAAAAATTAGAAATGAATAGGTATCAGGTAAAAAGGACTTTAGAGATTTTTGTGAGCAAATAATATATCTACCTATAATCACTCCTTACCAGAATAAATGAAAGTATAAAAAGGAAAAGTATTATTCAAAACATTATAGGAAGAAAACACGTATAGATATAGATCTTTTACGGATAGAAACAAAATAGGACAACCTAAAAGATCTAAAAGGCAAAAACAAGAAAAAAGAAAAAAGAAAGTATTTATTTGTTAAAAATGTGGAAAGCCAACACATTGTTTTAACAAATTTCCCATTAAAATTTTTTTCAAAATTAGAAATTATTGAAGATATTAAAAGATCATTAGAAAATATTTTCTTAACAAAAACTGATTCTAAATAAGAAGATTTGGTAATAGATGATAAATTATCAAAATCTTAGTCCTTTAGTGAGTATATTGATAATATTACTAAAGAAAAATGTTAAGAAATTGTGATTATTACAAAGCATTATGAAAAATGCATAGTTTAGTAGTTTTAACATTTGAAAAGAGACTTATTTTAGACTAGTCAATAAAATAGAAAATCCTAAAGAAAAGAGAGTAATGATAGAAAAATACTTAGAAAGTTATACTAAAAATGATAAAAATTTAGTTAAAAATAAGGTCCTTATTCAACTAAAAAAAAACTCCTGAAAGAGATCCCACCATCTCTAAACTAAAAGTTCAAAATAATGAATTAAAATTAGAAATAAAAGATTTTAAAAAGTAGAGTTGTTATGTTAGAAACATCAGCATATACAAGGCCATCGTCTTTTAAAAACCTATAAGAAGCAAGAAGAAGGAGAAGAAGTTCCAATTATTTATTTAAAGATAAAAGACATGAAATTTATTAATGATGTAGAAAGATTTATTACTAAAAAATGGCACATTAAAATCATAGTGGTATTAAATAGAGAATACATTTTCACTGCAATAGCCCTTATTGACTCTAAGGTAAAATTAAATTGTATCAGTAAAGGGTTGGTACCTTCTAAATATTTTTGGAAAAGTACTCAAACATTCTACACTAATAATAATAGTAGACTTATAGATAATTCCAAATTATTTAATGTAACTATTTGTAATAATAGTGCATATTTTATTAGTGTTTTTATTATGGTTCATATATTATCTAATGAAGTAATCCTAGGAACACATTTTTAACAATAATATATCCTATTCATTGAATAGATCAATTTGGAATAGTTGCCAATATATTAAATCAAGAAGTTAAATTTGATTTTATTGAACTTCTCAAGTTTCATGATATAGCAACATAAAAAAAAATTGTAGAGGCTAAAAAGAAATTAGTTAATTTTTTTTTCAGATGAGATTGCTTATAGGCAAATAAAAGAGAAATTATAAAAACCTGAAATTCAAATAACATTATAAAAGTTCAGATCCTTATATAGTCATAAGTTTGTCCTTATATTCCTACTGCCTTTTAGAATAAGAGGAAGCATGCAGTAACTTTACCTTATGAACTTTATTTTGATGAAATATTATTACCTACTAAGACTCGCCCAATAGCAATGGGACCTACATGTTTAAAAATATGCCAAAATGAAATAAATGAGTTATTAAGGGAAGAGATTATTCGAACAAGTGTAAGCCCATGGAGTTATCAAACATTTTATGTAGAACATAATGTAGAATTAAAAAGAGGCATTCCTCATCTGGTTATTAATAATAAACCATTAAATAAAGTCTTAAGATGGATAAGGTACCATCTTCCTAATAAAAGAATTTTTTAAATAGGCTTTATGAAGTTAAAATATTTTTCAAAATTAGATACGAAATCTAGATATTGCCTAAGGTACCCTCTTACTAATAAAAGAGGTTTGTTAAATAGGCTTTATGAAGTTAAAATATTTTAAATATTTGATATGAAATTTGGATATTGAAAAATTCAAATAGCTGAACAAGATAGATATAGAAATACCTTTAATGTTCCTTTTGGACATTATGAATGGAATGTTATGCCATTTGGATTGAAAAATGCTCCTTTTGGATTCTAGAGAATTATGAATGATATTTTTAATGCTCATACTGAATTTGCTCTAGTTTTTATTAATGATGTACTTATTTTATCAAAAACTATAGATCAGCAGTGTAAGCATTGAAATTATTTATTAACATCATTAATAATGCAAGTCTAGTAGTTTATGTTAAAAGGCTTAAACTATGTCAAATACAGAGTAGATTTTTATCTATCATGGATTAATCATTCCTATTAATAGAGCTATATAATTTGAAAACAAATTTCCTAAAGAAATTAAATAAAAATCTCAGTTACAAATATTTTTAGGAAATCTTAATTATATAGCAAATTTCTATAAAAACCTAAAATATGATGCTAAATAACTTTTTAAAAGGATTAAAGCTAACACTTCCCTTAAAAAATGGATAGAAGATCATTTTAATGCAATAAGAAAAATTAAATTAAGAGTTAAAGAGCTCCCTTGTGCTATTATTCCATATCCTAATGCATTTAAATAGTTGAAACTGATGCTTTTATTTAGGGTATAGAGGAATATTAAAACGTACTATAAATGATAAAAAAAACAGTTGGTTAAATTTACCTATGATATTTAAAAAGGACTAAGAGCTAATTATACAATTAAAAAAGTTGCTCTTGCTATTTTCCTTTGTGTTCATAAATTTGGGAGTGAATTACTAAACAAAAAATTCCTTATAATGGTTGATTGTAAATCAGTTAAAAGCATATTACCAAAAGATGTAAAAAATTTATCATCAAAATAGATATTTGCTAGATGGCAAGGAATATTATCCGTGTTTGCTTCTGATATTGAAATAATTAAAAAAGTAGCAAATTCGCTACCTTATTTTCTAACCCAAGAATTTTGCAAGGATCTCATGACTTCTATAACAATAAAAGATAAAGGAAAGACTACAGAGTTTAACTTTAGTCCTATTGATAAATTAAGAGAAGATGCTTACAAGCAAATCGTAATAGCTAATGCTTTAGTTGAACATTTATGTCTTTATACTCCATCAACTACTATGTATTTAATGATAATTGAACCCTCTTACACTCCTATGCAAGCTTACGAAATAGTTGTACTTTATTTAAGAAACCATGCTAAACTCAAGAACTTTCCAAAGGATTATGCTTATTATCAATAAATTTTATTTGAACCTGAATCAGTTCTAATAAATTCTTTTGAGAGAGATAAGGTTAGTTATGAAAAGGCTTATGCTAAATTTCAAAGTAAGAAAATCATTCAAATAAAAGAATGGGTAGAAATGTTTGCCCCTCACGAATTGAAATTTTCTTATATGCATCAACTTAAAACTTTTAATTATTTAGAATATATGGAGCCTTATTCTATAAAAATAAGCAATAAAAATTCAGTTAGTGGATTCAGATTATTGTTGATGAGGAACTAATGAAGTTTCCAAATTGGTTTTTGAATGAGTTTTTCCATTAGGTATTATATCCCATCATGATGCTTGATAAGGTATGAATAGTTTATGAGAGATTTGTAAAAAATAATCCTATTGATTAATGTTTTAAAAAGCATATCAAGTTCTATGGATAGTTTTTTTAGACTATAATCTTGTTGGATTAATTGATAAAGAAACATTTGGAAAAACATAGCCTAAAATGCCTTGGTTAGGTTGAAGGAAATGTGGAACAAATTAAAATTTTTAGATCAAATTCCATTTGTATTGTACATGGACTTAATAGCTATGAGCCCCAAAGAAAATAAATTTTAATAGAAAGATGACTCAAACAAGGACATTTGAAATCAGTTTTAAAAGATATTTTGAAGCAACAATTATCAAAGGCATTTGATGAAGATGGAGAATCCTATAAAAGCAATCAAGATAAAGATAAAGAAGAGGACCCTGAACCTTATCAAAATTCTCAAGACCTTATCAAGATGATTACGTTGATGATATAATGGACAAAGACCACCTGTCACCACTAGAATAAAGTTACTTTAATAAATTTTTAGAAAATAGTTTGAATTATTTTATCTTGTGTAAGTAATGATGCATGTAATCAATAATAGAGTCTTATTGTAATAGAATTAGTACTTCTATATGCTTTTTGTCTTTGTAAGTATTTTTCATTAACTACAATAATAAAAAAACCAACTTTCATAATCCTTCGTACACTTTTTTACTCAGCTTCATTAGTTGTTCTCTGTTTCATTGTTCTTGTTCAAATACTGATCATTATTATTTATTGCATCAAGTTCATAAGTGAAATGGGTAAAAATACTACGTATCATGCCTTAAATCTCATGATAATTAACCATTAATAACACTCCCACACTTGAACTATTATTTGTCTTCAAGAAAATAATTAGAGAGTTCCTTAAAATAATTGCAAAAGTAGTTCAAAAGATAATTGGAAAGCTAATACAATTGGCATAGTGAATAACTCATAACTTTGACATAACTAAGACATGAATCAAAGCATACACAATCACAGAGTTAGTTAAAGCAATCCTTTGTACACAATACCAAGTATCTAGTTAATTTTATACAAATCGTCATACAAACTTGTTCAAAGGTCTCTTTCTCTTTTTTCTTTCTTTCTTGTTTTAATAAACAATTTAAAGAATTAGAGGTCTGGTTGGAAGTCACTAGTAGGTGAGTACCTTATTATGAACATCCCCTGTTACTCAACTAAGTTATCTCACATCAACTAGATACTAGCAGTATTCTATGACTTTGACCTTTTTATTAGTACAAAGTCAATGGGTGAATTTATTTATGCTCACTTATCATATACTTATTATTATTATTTTTCTTTATAAAAAAAACAAATTTATTTAAGTAGACACCTTATTCTAAACTTACACAAAAATCCATATAGAATTTCCTTAGAAATCTAACATTACATATAAGGGTCACTAAACACATGTATTAATATAAATATAAAAAGAAAAGCTAGTAGCTAATTAGGAGTCATTCATCACTAACTATATCAACTACGTCAATTGTATTAAAGTAAATCAATTAACATTCAACTGACTTTCAAAGTTATAAAAAATAATTAGTTTCAAACTCACAAAAATTTGAGTGGAATTAATTTCTCATTCAATTAAGGAATGCTCATCAATCTATTTGTTTATGATATGTTGAGGAGTTTTGAGGCTTGTCATATTGTTTATTTGACTCTTCAAAGTGCCGAATCATTTTTGTTACATGAGCTTCATTAATACACCATTATAAGTGTGAATTGTTACTTATATTTAGGGATTTTATTTTGTTGATTGGTTGTTATTTATTAAGACTGATCTTTGCCATTAAAATAGAGCTAATAGGTAACTATTGAATTGTGATAAAGAAGATTTGAATTGGTTTAGTAAGTCATTACAAACTACCAAATAATAAATTCTTAACTACCTAACTGTGCAGTAGGATGAGTTAAGGTCGAACCACAGAGAGCTATGATGCAAATACTATTTTAAATGTTGTATGGAAAAATAAAAACTAAAACCCCTGATGCAATGAGAACTAAATAAGCTAAGAAGTAACAAATTCATCTAAAAATTCAAACATAATGCAAAAGACAATAAAATAATAGTAATATTAAAGAAATGGATAGAAGATATCATCCATATTCTATGACAGTTATTGATCCTTGAATCTAAATAAATGGTGCTTTAGCTAAAATGTTAGCCTCTAGGTTTGAATAAGCTCTCAAACTGTTAGCTCCTCTAAAGTAGGTAAAAGTAACAAGCTCTAGAAGTACCCATAACTCCACTATAACCTCTAATAAGCTCTTTAAATTTAATAGCGAAGAAGCATTAGGTGATAAGGAACAACTAACTTGGACCACTAACTCGTAAGCTCAGAAAATGTAACCTACCTTAGACAAATTGGCTAAGTTTTCCTACAAATGCAACAAGTCTATTGCCACTTTGAAAATTGTTATGGACTATTAACATATCACATGCTTAAACCTAAAATTTGGATTAGGAAATTACCTAGAGGATAATCAAGCCTAAAGATAATATCTAACCCTTGACATTGAACATAAGTTGCAATCCAACCTAATCTTTAAAGCACCAAATTCAATAAAACTCAATCACATTCTCACAAATGATTGCCAATTATCCCTTTTATATCTTCTAACCCCTAAACACTTAGCCAAACATGCTCAAATTAATCAAAATAGATAATAAATAAACATAACCCATACTTAATTAAAGGAAATCAAGGTTAGAAAATTCAAGACTAGGAATGAAAACCAAGATTCAACACTTAATCTAATGCAAACTTAAGCTATTTATGCTAATAATAAACTAATTACAACTTAATGTACAAAACTCAAAATAACTACACTAAAAAAAAAATTCTAACACACCTAAAATAGGGCAAAAACTAAAATTAGAAATTTTATAACTTAAGAACATGCATAATTTCAACTATAAAGAAAAACCCACTAAAAAACATCATGAACTAAATGAAAAAAAATAAGAAAATTTAAAGCAAAATAGAAATAAATCTTAAAAAAATTGAAACAAGGAGAATTAAGTTTTAAAAAACTGAAATAAATGTTGGAAATTGAAGAAAAGATCACCTATTTCATTATATCCAATCATCCATACATTGTTCATGGTTTTCAATCTCAAAACTCATAAAAAACTTAACCTAAATATCATATGACATATAAATATGAAAATAACAATAAATAAATCATCCCAAAATATCAGTTAAAGCATAAAACTACCTAGAACACTAAACTAATTGAAATGAAATCAAACTATAATGAAACTCTAACCTAAAACACTAAGAACACTAAGAAATTTACAAGAACAAGAAGTAAAGCTTAGAGACCTTGTAATGGCTACTCTCTCTTTGTTTCTACCTCTTTTGGGGCTTATATACCATTTCTTAATTAGGGTAAGAATCTAGCTTTTGAAAAGGCTCTTCTACTTTTTTTTTTTTACTTAAGGTAAAAAAGAGGCACCTGCTCCAACTGTCGTTTAACTCTGCCTCAACGACCTCTTTGCTTCTTTTTCACTATAATTTCTTCCAAAACTTTATGCTTTGATCCAAAATTTTTGCTAAGAGATTAAACCTGTCATTAAGCATAATATAAAAATTGAGCACTTTTGTACCAAAAATATGGATGAATTCAAGTGAAATAACATACCAAAACTTAATAAATTCTTCCTTATCATGGTTTGATTGTTAAATGTGAATTCGATTGGTTTATGTCATTTATGAGAGTTAGGGAATGCATAAGGTACAAGTGTTGCAATAATTACATTTGAGCCCCATTCTTGTATTGATTCTGATCAAGCTATTTTTGAGTTTTTAAAGCTTGAAATGAGGCTCAAGAGAGCTTAAATATAGGGTAGATTTGTGAGGTTAAAATTGTGTAATTTCAGTTTTGTGAAAAGGATTACTTTTCATCTTTTTAAAGTTAGATTATTAGGTTCCTTTGGAACCTTGGAAAAAAGATTGTGCTGGGTTCCTCTTGATCTTAAGAAAATAAGAGTTATGGGTTACTTTTAACCCTTGAAGTAAGATTGTAAAGGTTCCTCTTCACCACCTTTATGTAAAGAAGAAGTTGTAAGATTTACTCTTCACCCTAATAAAGATTATTTTAGTGAAAACTTCTATCACGTAGTTAGAGAGTGGGTTGGGGAATTGTTAGGGGTTGCTATAAATCTTAGTATTATTCTTTTCCTTATCTCTTTAAGGTTATGCAATATTGTGTTTGTTTTAATTATTGATTGAATTTTAATAAAATTTTGTATGAATATTGGCATATCATTATAAATTGAATTTCAGTTTGGCGATCCATTTATTTAAAATTGGTTTAGATGGTTTAGATTGTTTAGTTTAGCAAGAAAATTTTTGAACACCTAATTCACCCCCCTTTAGGTGCTACAAGACTTATAATTGGTATTAGAGCTTTGTGATGGGTTTTTTTTATCATATATTTCATGGAAATTTTATATATAATTGCTTCCAATTGTTCTTTAAGAGTTGAATTTTGTGATTGAATGTTTAACAATGTAGATGGTATCCGATTCCCTAAGAAAATCCAAGAAAATGCTGAAAGAAATATGGTTTTTTAGATTAAAAGGGCAAACCATTAAGCCTACTATTGTGCTCAGTAGACCGTCGTTTTACTCTCGAACCAAAGGACTTAAACGGTGGTTTCATAACCTGCCGTTGTACTCCTTATAAGCACCATTGTAGTACCTATTCGTAGAATTCCATCTGGTTCTCTCACCTCATTGGCTGTAACTTGTCCAAGTTGACTCCCATTAGCAAGACATATATACTGAGCTTTGGAAGCCAAAAACAGGAGATTAGTAGAGAGGAAACACGAATTTGAGAGAGCAAATAAGATTATTCTTGTTTTAGGATTCTTTTCTCCTGTTCTTCACCATTTTTCTCCTGTTTTGCAGATTTAAGGTTATATTTGGGTCTTTTTGAAGCTCATACATGTGATTCAAGCTTGTAAACATTTTTAGATCCTGTTAGTGGTGCAATCTAACTAGCTTTTATAGATTAATCCCATCTTTTATTCTGATTTGCATATTTGAGGTTATATTCGGGTCTTTTTGAAGCTCATACATGTGATTCAAGCTTGTAAACATTTTTAAAGCCTGTTATTAATCCCATATAACTGGTTTTTATACATTAATCCCATCGTCAAACGAGTGGCTGAATATAGTTTTGGTTGATAAATGTTTTTGAAATGATATGAACACGTGCTAAATATGATTCCATCCATGATTAGGAGCTGTTCTTTGCTTATGGATGAGATTAATGCTTGTTTTACACTAAATATGTAAGATAAAGTTAAGATACGAGAAATTTACTTAATTTATTGGGCACATCTTTAAGAAACTTGATTTAAGTCAATTAATAATAAACTTTGATTTATCTTGAGAGTCATAATATGAAATTTGGATTTTTTTAAGATTAAGTTTCTTAATTTTAAAGCCTAATTCTTAAGGTTGTGACATAACCAATTTCCAACTTGAGTATTTAGGCATTAAGCTTTGTCTTAACCATATCATTACTTAGATTGAGTAAAGTGATCCTAGAACAAGTATCCTAATCCATTTTAAATCTATCTTAATCACTGAAGAGTATTTCCTAACCTTTTTTATACAATTAGACAACTCCTTTTATAAACTAAGTTATTCTTTAGAACTTGATTGTTTTAAGTTTAATTAGTCTTTTTAGTTCTTAATTTTAATTGCATTTGAATCTTTAGATAATTGTGATCTAAATTGGGCCTAGTACTTGTAATTTAGCTTAGATCCCTATGAGAATGATACTTGGATCTTAAATACTTCCATATATTACTTTTGACAGGTGCAGTTACCATCAGTGTCGGTTTTAAATTCAATTTAAGAAAAATTGTGCCTAAAGAACATCAATTGTGAATTATCTGAGTTAATTATCCTTCATAGAAAACTGATCAACAAGTTTTTAGCACCATTGCTAGGGAATGACACTATTCATAATTAGAATATAAGGACCATTTGGTGAAGATTACTTTAGAGATGTTTATGTTTAAAGTGTTTAAATTTGATTTCCTTGCTTTGTTTAACTGCATGTTTCTTATTTTATGAGTTTTTAATAATTAGTTTGTTTGTTTTATTTCCTTTTGTGCTTTAGTTTGTATGCTTACTCAAGGAAAAAAACTCGAGAAGTTAGAATTTGATCCAGAGCTTGAAAGATCACTTAGGAAGTAAAAGAAAGAAACTCACGCAAGAGTTTCTGAAATTGTAAGAGTAGAGACTTCTAGTGAACAATCATTTGAATAAAAAATGGACCTAGCAGAATAAATAGGAAATAGATCTTGGGAGGGTGCTAGACCTTTGACTATGATGGATTTAGCATTAGGAAATAAAGGGTAACCTATGGCTAGCATTGTGAGGCCTAGGATCAATGACAATAATTTTGAAATTCTTCATAGTATAATCTCAATGGTTAAAGCTTCTCAGTTTTGTGGAACAACTCTTGAAGATCCAAATAAACATTAACAGAATTTTCTAGATATATTTGATCTTTTCAAGAGTAATGAGTTCCTGAGGATGTTCTTAAAATTAACTTATTGCCTTTTTCTCTTAGGGACAAGGCTAGAGCATGGCTTAGTATTTATCCACCTGGTTCCATTACAACATGGAATGAGTTAATGAAATTATTTTTAGCTAAGTTTTTCCCACCTGTAAAAATTGAAAAATTGAAATTAAAAATGAGCAAAAGTAAAAACAAGCTCAAAACATGTGTTTATTGGTTAATGAGGATGATGATGCTCCATCTTCATCAAACTCTTAAAGTGAAGGCAATGAGGTAACTTCTAACTCTTCTAATAATGAAAAACTTTTCTTCCAAGAATAGGCAATTTTTTGAAGGAATTAGATGACTGTATTGTTGCGTTGGTTAGGTGATTTAAAATTTAACGGACGTTCAAAATGATTTTTATTTTGAAACCAACGTACTTTTTAGACAAGTGCACCTATCGCAAAAGTAATAAAGCGGAGTAAAATTTAAGCTCCAAGTGTCGAACCCACAGGGAATTGGTTACTTAACTACTAGGTTGATTGGATTACAATTATTTAGGAAAATCCAAGTAAATTTGAT
>JAOXYD010024537.1:0-14437 GCA_028565735.1 Pinacopodium congolense | reverse complement strand
TTGGAAAGGAGACGTAGCCTATCTTTGGGGTAGGTGAACTTCTTTAATTGGCTTGTATCTTTCTCTTATCTCAACCTATTGCATTTATTTTGATATTTTCATTATCATTTCATCTTAGGTTGAATCTTGATTTAGTGATTGCATCTAGTTTTCAATTGATTTAGGTTGCTAGTTTGAATTAGCAAAAAGTTTTTTAAACACCCAATTCACCCCCCTCTTGGGTACCATAGGGCTTACATTAACTTTAAATGGAAAATCGATCGACCAATAGTATACCATTGGTCGACAAATAAATGGTTTTTAAATTTGCATGCAATAATCATAATACATGCAAATTGCATGCAACATGTTGAACTGTTGAAGTTGATACCTTTACATGTAAATGATAACACACGGATAAGTATAACCCTTATATTTGATCATTTTTACTTGAAAATTTGACCTAAAATTTTGTACAGATATTAAAAATAATAAAAGGGGTTTAGGCTCAAAATTTCGTAAAATTTTGAGATGTTTTCTAATTTTATGATTTTTAAGTGCCAAAACTTTAAAAAATCATAAAAAATAGAAAGCAAATTCAAATGACACCAAATTTTAAGGGAGACTCCAAAAATTGAAAATTGAGATGGTGATGTCTATTTTGAAAATTGAAACTATTAAGATGGTGAAGCTACTTGTGTTAGATATTATAACTATTTTTTTGCATTAAGTAATGCTTATAGATTATTTACTGAACATTTAAGACTAGACCACAATGGATAAGCAAAACTATCAAAAAATTAGATCTGAAGGTTTTACAATAGATAATAATTTAGTTGAAATTCAAAAGATGATAGAATATTTTAATATTCAGATACTTGAAAAATTAAAATCATTAGAAATATAAATACTTGATATTTAAAAACACTGAGATAAATCTACTATCAACACAAATACCTCATACCAACAATTTCCTATGGAACAACCTACAATTGACAATATTTTAAAATTAAAAGTTTAGTTATGGAGTATTTTGAACAAGCTTCACATTTCGATATTGAAGATTTAATAGAACATATGCATAATATAAACATTTCTGATATAGTACAACTTAAAACAAATGTAAAACAAGAAACAGGAAGACCTAATCCAAACATTACAGATATTCCTAGTACTACTCGTACTCCTCCTATAGAGACTCCTAGAAATCATCCATCAAGATCATTTGATAGACCTGCAGAAGGATATGCAGCTACAACAACTACAATTAGAGATAAATATAATATGTCCTCTTTATAACGTGTTTTGATCCTCTCATTTTAAGCTTTCTTTTTTTATGTTTCAAAACACTTCCTTTGCTTTTTCTTTTGCAGATGTTTTTGCTACTCTTTTTTTAAAACATTTTTTGCTGCTCTTTTTTAAGAGCAAGTCACATGTCTCCTAGAAATAAAACTTTTTATCTTCAATGCCTTTTACCTTTTTAAGGTGATTTTTGCTACCATATTTAAAGCTTTTAAAAGCTTTTGTCTTCCTTTCATTTCATAGTCCAAATTAAACATTTTTGAACCAATACTAGGAATGAAATTAAGTGAATTTGTATACAAAAATATGTTAAAACTCATTCCTATCAATGAACAAACTTTAAATTAAGATTAATAGAGAAAAGGCATAAGTCTTAACCATAACTTTGTCTTGAAATTGTGAAAGAACTTTAAATAAGTTTTTAAAATTGTTAGAAGCTCAATTAAATCATTAATCACCAAATCCTTAGCTATTTTCCACACTTTGGTAATTTTTAGAAATTTTTGAAAGAAAATTTAAAGTCATTTTTCAAGTGTTTGAACCAAGTTAAGTTAGTTTAGCATTTTCACCTCTTTAATCAATTAATTGGAATTTCTAGATAATTGTAATCTAATTAACCTAGTAATTATAATTAATCCTTGTGGGATCGACATTTGGGGTCATAAAAACACTCCATTATATTTCCTATTTAATAGGTGCACTTGCCTTTCACATTAGTTAAATCAAAGTAAAAATTCTTCAGAATTCTAAGCCATCTAACCAACACAACATAAGTCTCAATTATTCTCATCAGAGTCGTTGGAGTCTGGGATAAACATAAGTTCACTTCTGGTAAGGTGGAGATGATGGTTTATGGCATTCCTTTAACTGTAAATGCGATGGAGTAAAGCTTCTCTCCTTAACCTGCATCATAAGAAACAGATAGTAACGTAGAGATCCCAGTTGAGTTTGATGAAATTATTGTTAAAGTGTATGGACTTTGGATGATGGGAGAGGAAAATTTCTCTCATAAGTTGGAGAGTAGAGGTAAGTAGAGTTTGCACACTTTGATGCTTATCCTTAACTATTCTTTCATTCCTCTCCTTCTATAAAACATAAACACAGGAGGAAAAAAAAAGTGGAGTAAGATTGAATATGTTGATTTACCCTTAGCAATCTGGGCCATCCAGAGGCAGGTAGAAAAGAGAGTACCAGGCCTCCAGCTCTGACAGCAAAGTTGTATAATCTTAGACCAGAGAATTTGAGAATAAGCACATTTAAAAAAGAGATGGTCATGAGATTCCCCATCAGTTTTGCAAAGAATCCAAAAGTTAGGGCAATAAGTATAATGCAATCTGTCTTTAGTAACTAGTTTCCCTTTGAGTGCTAGCCATAGAATAAACCCATGCCTAGGGAGGATGCTATTAGACCAGACCAAGTTTGTCCAAGCAAGATTGCTAGTAGGGGGGATAAGGACTTTATAGGCATCTTTATTTGAGAAGTTCTTTATATTGCCATCCCATTTAAAGTACCCTCATAGAAAGGGGAAGATAGGGGATAAGGATCTGTGTAAGCTCAATAAGTTCAGTGGAGTTTGCTTGGGGCTAGTTCCAACCATTATTATAGATAATGTTGGGGACTTTATTTTCTTCTTCCTTATTGTTACTATACTTTTTCATTAGTAGCACTATCTTCGGTGATGCTATCATCAGTAATAGAGCTCACTTACAACTAACATACAATCAATCATCAATAAACCATAACAAAATTATAATTGAAGAGATATTTGGATTTTATTAGTAAAAAATGAGTGATCGTGAGACTGAGAGAATTATTAAGATTCCAAAATGATCACAGTAAAGTGAAGGTCATAAAAGAGAGAGAAAGTGAGTAATGTTATTAACTAAATAGGCTTGGTTGATGGTCATTACCATCTTTAGCCAAAAGAAATCATTAGTCGACATTAATTTAAGTAGTTTGTGAACACTAGCACATAGTATTTTTTAAGCTAACTA
Organism: Pinacopodium congolense; assembly: GCA_028565735.1. Taxonomy (NCBI): domain Eukaryota; kingdom Viridiplantae; phylum Streptophyta; class Magnoliopsida; order Malpighiales; family Erythroxylaceae; genus Pinacopodium; species Pinacopodium congolense. The sequence continues at coordinate 11,162 of JAOXYD010024537.1, read as the reverse complement.
CGACGTCGATTTAGTTTAAAGTTTCCACAGTGGAAAAAATTGAAGGGCTAAATAGAAAAGAGAGAAAATAAAGTCAAATTAACGTGTTAATTTCACAAAGAGAACCATAGTATATGAGATAGAAATGGGGGAGAAAAGGCAAAATTTAATCAGAAATTCTCAAAAGAAGAAGCAATGACTACTTCAAAGGATTGTAAAAAAATCTCTCCCTTCCTTTCCATTTTTTTTCCTATTTATTCATTAGGTCTAGGCTAACTCCAAGCCTATAATTAATGGATTTTCCAATTCTTCTCCTTTAAGAAAATTTTATCCCCAAAATTAACTATAAACTTGAAGATTTAAACAAATGAGGATATCAAAATCATACACTATCCTCCACCTCCCATGTAGCCTTTCTCGAATAATGGTGATGACTCTATAATATACAATAAAAATCTCATGTCTCCTCAATTTCTTGATGTGTCTCTCTCATTTCTCAACTGATTCCTCATAGGTCATACCTCTTGCACTTCAATCTTAGGATTTAATATAACATGACTAAGATGTAATAAATGTATTTTTAGCATTGATACATGAAAGGCATTATGGATCTAAGACAACTCTAAAGGTAAGACTAATCAATAAATCAATGGCCTAATATGCTACATAATCTTTTATAGCCCAATATACCTCAAAATTGACTTCCCTTTCCTATTGAATCAAACAATTCCCCTTTAAGGAGACACTCTCAGAAACACTTTATTTCCAACCTTGCACTCTCTCTCATGGTAATAATAATCTTCAGAACTACTTTGTAAATACTAAATTACCTTCATACACTTCTTTACCACCTCTATCATCTCTGCCATCTCCTGAATCCACTGTGGACCTTCTAATGGCATAATACTCTCAACATCCCAACATATTGGATCCTTACACTGTCTAGAACATAATGGCTTAAGATTAGTGGCTGTATAATCTGTATAATTAATTTCTTTGATTTTGTGTCATCCTTAATTTTGTTCTCCAATGTTTTTGTTACTAATCATTTGGTATATGTTAAAGTCTTTAAAAGATAAGTGCATGGAAGATACATTAGGAACCTTCCTTTTTTTAACATGTTCCAATTAACAAATCTCAATCACTAAAAAAAATATACAAATAAACAATATCTTGCTTGATATAATCAATGTTTAAGGTTTTAGTGAATCAATGGCACTCAATAATCTTAGAGATTACATTAAATGCTCATAGAATATGCTCTTTTCACTCTTTAAATGCTTCATAAATTTTCTCAAACCAACAAAAACTCATTGCAACTCATCAATCTAACAAAACTTCTTCATTAACCTTAATAACAAGTATTTATAGCCCCTAGCTCTTTGAAATTAATTTCTAAGTCAATCCATTCATTGCTATAATAAAAAAAAGTTAGAAAAAAACTAGGTATTAAAAATAAGAATTCTTTATTACTGATTGCCGGTTGAGCATGTTAGTCAAATAGTCTATCAACTAATCATACAATCAACCTATATTTTCACCTAAATTAGTTGACCACTCAACCATAGGTTAGTGGGTAAAATAGATTATTTGTAGGAGGTATTATTTAATGTTTTTACACATCACTTATTCTAATTTATGCTATGTTTATTTTCAAGTTTACTTTGAATTTTAGGCCCAAGGGTATTGAAAGGATGGTTTTTAGTGAATTTGGACAGAGGAAAAATGCCCATGTTAAACAACATCATTGATTTTTCAATCAAGCACTATTTTGCTCTATGAAAAAGATAGAAGGAAAGTGTTACTATTAAATATTACTTGAAGTTCTTGTGCACTAACATTTAATACTCAAGAAAAATTAGTAAGTAAATGATCCTATACAATGGTATTTCTTTCCTTAATTTTAAGTATTGTCTTACATTTAGAAACTATGAGTTAAGAAGAGTGTTTTATAGGTGTAAAGGACTAATCTACATTTATACATGTTTAGGGTTTCAAAAATGAAGTAGCCACCACAAAAATTATAAAAGGAAGTTTAAAAAAAAGAAAGAAAGAAAGAGAAGACGGTTTTAAGAAAAAAAGATAAGCCAATGTAGGAGAGCCTTCTTAGAAGAATAGAGCATTAAAGAATCTTAGGTTTGGTTTTAGTTTTAGTTTTCTTTTGTTCTTTCTATTCACTGAGCTTGTAATTCAGGATTCATTAACAACATCCAAAGTTTATTCTAGAGGAAGGGTTTTAAAGGGGATATATAGCTATTTAGTTGTATCTATCAATCTCTATTTTTTATTTTGTATTGACTTTCTATTTTATTTACATTAACGAATATTTGTTTTTAAATTACATATTTGTGTTCAATGTTGATTATGTGTTCTTAATTTATTTTTATCTAGGGTTAGGAAAGTGGACGGGTTATGTATGAATGGTTGGAAGATTTATATATAGTTAAGTGATCAATTTATCTTACTTAGATTGGCTATTTAAGTTAGATTTTTAGATAGTTAAATGATCTATGACCATTGGTTTTTAATTATTGGAAATTTAGTTAGCATAATTTAATTTATTTGTGGACCATTCTCTATAGTCTTTTGTGAGAGTTCTTAGATCTAAAGACCTTATGTTTAAGCTTCTTGAACTTTAAGCCTTTTATTCCAATTTTTTAATGGACCAAATAAATAGATTGAGTTTAATAGAGAAAAGATATTTGCAAGACCATTAGTGTAACCTGATTAAGTGAAGAATACCCTAAAATTTAATAGTTAAATCTATTAGCTAACTAATCCATTAAAATTCAAAGCCTTAGCTAGTTTTAATTATTACAAAAGTTCTTCATTTTATTACCTTGTATTAGATTGAATATTTATCTATGTACTTCATTCATTTGTTTAAGTTTTTATCACTTATCAAATTGGATCTGTATAGAAAGTTAAATACAGATTGACCTAGTATTTATCTTGTCACAATCAGATCCCAATGGAGACGATATTCAAACTTACTGTTTTATACTACTTATTGATGGATTGTACTTATCCTAGGTCATATATAAGAAAAATTGATCAAAAAGTTTTTTGCGTCATTGTCAGAGATCTATCTTAATAATATTAGAAATAAATTGATGTTGATTACTTCAAACTAGTATTATTATTTCTTTTTCATTTTTTATTATTCCATTTTGGTTTATTTTCTTATTTATTTTGATTTTAATCTGTTTGTTTATTTTTTTATGTAGTTTCATGGTCAAGAGATCGAGAATTTAGTATTAGATACCAAAATTGAAAAAACTACTTGCAAGTTAAGAAAGGAAGTAAGCTAGCTCAAGCAAGTACTTCAAAGCCAATAATAGTTGAAATTAGTAAATTTAAGGAAGATAGTAGCTTAGAAGATTAATTGGCATTTGAACCAAATCAAGATATGGAACTATAAAAGAAGCAATTTTGTAAAATTAAATGGAAAGTATGGAATAAACAATGATGGATCTGATGATGGGAAATAACAACAGGCTTATAGCTAGGATTGTGACGTCAAGAGTTAATGCAAATAATTTTTAAATTCCTCATGATATCACTTTAATGGTTAAAGTATCTCAGTTTGGCAGATTATAACTAGAAGATTTGAAGGCTCATTTAAAGACATTCTTCCACACCTATGATTTATTCTTACTGTTAAATGATGCAATCAAGCTAAGGTTGTTTCCCTTTTGCATCAAAGAAAGAGTGAGAACATGATTGTAATCTCTATAACCTAGTTTAACTACTACATAGGATGGATTAGTGAATTTATTTTTGGCAAAATTCTTCCTACCTAAAAAAATAGCTAAGATGAAGCAAGAGATCATATCATTTACTCAATATAAGGATGAGAACTTATATAATGCATGAGGAAGATTTACTAGTTAAGTGCTCCAACATGGTTTTATTACATGGTTGTAAGTAAAAATATTATATATTGGAGTTACACCATCAACAAGGAGCATAATAAGTGTAAGTGCTTGACGAGAATTTGATGAGAAAGACACTTGATCAAGCCTATGAGTTAATTGAGAAGACGAATATTAATAGTTTTTAGTATCAATCATAAATGTATCACAAAACATATAGGAACATAATTGATGGATAACACAATAACATTGGCTAGCTATATGGAGGTCTTGATTAAGAAATTAGATAGGTTAATGCAAGATGTCAAAAAGAAGGTTTAACTTTAATTGTTTGGGGTTAGATTATGTGTGATAACTATGGGAGAAATTCTTATACATCTGTAGATTATCAAGTGAGTAGTTTATTTTCTCAATAGTACGAACAATTACATTATATATGAAACTATAATAGATAGTAAGGGAACCTATTCTCTAATACATATAATCCAGGATGGAGAAACCGCCCTGATTTCTTGTAGAGCAAGAATTAGTAAATAATATAGCCTTAACCATTTAATAAATAAGAGGTACCTGATATGATATTTTATATAGGTTTTTAGATCATATTTTGACTTTTTAAAACCTTTATTAGTTTATAAATTTGACCTATTACGAGTCATTTTGGTAAATTTCGATTTCATGTCCAGTTAAGGAGTGAAGTATTTAAAAGAGATGATTTTTAATGCATTTGGAAAAGTAAAAATGGCTGCTGTAAATGACCTCATTGATTCACTTATTCATCCTTATTTTACATCTAGTAGAAGTCAGAAGATCAACGTTGGTAGGAAAGGCGCTATTTTAACTTAAAGCCAACCATTGATTATATTATAGGATAAACTCAAAAGGTAAGCATAGGTATTAAATGGTGCTATTAAGGTTCTTATGCATTTCCATTTAATGCCATATTGAAAAAAAAAACAATCCTATATAATGGTGCAATTTTTTTTATGATTTAAGTACATTTTTGATAAAAGGTAAAATGTATAAGGTATTGACTTATTATTATGAAAATTAATGATCCATTTTTATGAAGTATACATCTATATTAGCTTGTAAAGATCAAGATTACAAAAAAGGAGCAATTTCAGGAGAAAAATTCAAAAGCAAAATAATTTAACATAATAGCGTCATTATGGACATTATGAAGATCACTATGGTGGTACATGGTAAAGGCAGAAGATAAATGTTGAGACACAATGGCACTGTTATAGGTCCAGATACTACCTTTTTGGTTCCCAAGAAAGATAAAAGATGAATAATGTAGAGACTAAATAGGAAGAAATTACACTTAAATCTTTTGTATCATGGTCTCTTAACCCTAATTGGACCAAAGAAATATAAAACACAAGCAAGACATCCTGATAGGAGCTTTTTGGCAGATTTTAGATTCATGATTTCGAATTTTCATAGTTAAGGAGTGAAGAAAAAGAGTATTAATAGGAAAGTGCTTTAAGGTGAAAAAGAGACTTGAATTGGTGATTAAGGAGTGAAAAGTCTTGGAGCAGAGGACGCAATCATTTTCATGAGCTTTTTTTTTCTACTTTTTAACATTCCTTAGTTTTAGTCATTGTTCCTTTTAATATCAGTTACATTTTTTATTTAACTAGGAATATTTGAGGATTTATTTTGTATGAGGTTTTAGTTTACATTCAATTTAAAACAAATGGATTGAATCGCATGATTTTTCTTACAATAAGAAGAGTCTAAAAATATTTTTACTAGATACTCTAACTAATTTGAATTAATCTTGATCTTTAATGCCTTAGCTCATAACTATTTAATTGTTACTTATTAGTTTAATTTAATTTAGTTTCAATATTTAATTTAAAATTTAGTTAATTTTTATGTTAATTAATAATCTAAAATTTTAGAGTAGTACTTATTAAAAATCCTCATAGGAAAGATACTAAACTCACTAACATACTATAGTAATGATAAGTTCACTTGCCTAGAGTTTTAAAGTATAGAAGTAGGTTATTTTAAGAAAAAAACTTTGCATTCATCATGTTTTTGGTGTCGTTGCCAAGGACTTGCTAGTGATACTAAGGGAGTTTAGAGTTATAATTTTAAGCACAATTTTATTTTCATTTTTAGTGTTTTTTAGCTTATTTAGCGTACGCATTTGATTACATTATGCTATTTGTAATTACATTAGACATTATATAACTAGGAGATCCAATTTAAACCTTATGGAAGCTAAACCTAAGATTAAGAGAGTAGCTCATGGTGTACAAAGAGAAAGGCTTAAATAAGAGGAAGAAATAGGAGTACAGTCACAAGAACTGGTAGAAATGGTATAAGAGAATAGACTTTGTTCGATATCGGACTATGCTAAGCCTTCCATGCATAGGACATAATTAAGCATGGTGAGCCTTCTATTAACATGAAAAAAATTGAGATTAAGTCTAACATTATCTCGATGATCTAATAGTTTTTTTTTTAATTTGATAGACTACCTAATAAGGATTCTAACGAACATATAGCCTACTTTTTGGAGGTATATGACACCTTTAAGATCAATTGAGCTTCAAATGATGCCATCAGAATAATGGTTGAAGTCCACTAGGATTAATCACCACTTGGGATAGCCTGACAAAGAGATTTTTGATGAATTACTTCTAGCTACCAAGATTGCCTAGCTAAGGAACAACATATTTACTTTTGCATATTTGGATGGGGAGACTTTGTATGAGAGGTGGAGAGGTATAAAGATCTTTTAAGGAGATGCCCATATCATAGACTACCAATCGAGCTATAAGTTTAGACCTTCTATAATGGACTCATCAATCCTATTAAGCCAATGGTATATGTAGCAGCTGAAGGAAGTCTAAGTAATAAAACTCTTGAGGGCATCCAAGAATCGATCAAGGAGATGGTGATAAACAACTATTAATGGAAATCTACTAGGAGTAGATAGGTTAAAGCATTAGGAATATATTAAGTAGATTTTTTTTTCACACTGATAACTTAATTAGAGTTAGTAAATAAGGAGATAGACAATTTAAGTACAACAAATAAGCCAGTATAGGTGTTATTTTTTTTATTGATGAAGAGGGAACCATGGTAATCAAGAGTGTAAAGTAGTCAACACCTTTGCCATGGTAGAACAAGTCAACTACATGAGGCATGTCCTAAGGAATAATAACCCCTAGAGCCACCACATCTACAATTAGGGGTGGAAGCAACATCTCAATTTTTCATGGAACAATCAAGTCAATATAGTCTCCTCTAAGGTATCATTAATAGCAAGATAAGAAGTCGAGCTTAGAAGAATTAATGAAAAAGTTTATTTCCATATCTGATGCTAGCTTCTAGAGTTTAGAGACTTTAAAAAGGAATAAAAAAGCCTCAATCCATAATTTAGATAATCGAATTAGACATTTGTTGCCATCTAACTATACTATAATTTTGACTAATCTAATTGTAGACTAACTAGAGGTAAGTGCACCTTGTCAATAAGTAGTATAAAATGGTGAATAGCCAAGTATCATCTCCTTAGAAATCCAAGCGTAATACTAAGTAAATTTGTGTTTAATTATCTAGGCAACTCTAAATTGTTTGATTAATAAAAATAAAAAGGAAGTAACTAAAATAAAAAGAAATAACGTTCAATATAAACATGAGCTAATGAATTAAGAGTCTAATAAATGATAAGCTAATTTATATTTTAGATTTTAATAGGCATCCAATCAAAGAAACAAATTGTTGTATAGATTTAAGGTATTCATCATGCAAACAAGATACAACTAATGGTATTCATCTAACAATCCTACTAAGATGGCCAATCCAAGTAAGATTAAATTAAGAACCTTAATTAGATAAAAAAATTCTAATCATGCAACACCCATTTAATCATAACCCTAAGTACATAAATTTAGGCTCAAACATTCAACAATGGAAACAAAAATATAGCAAGAAAGCACATATCCATTGATGAAAAACAAGGATTTATACAAAATAAGAAAGAATGATAAAGGAATGCAACTAAAATTGGTCTTTTCTATTGAAATCCCACTCTTCAATCCACATTAAATATTATTGAAGGCTCTAATACACTTTCCTAATACAAATAAAAAACAAAAATAATAAAAGCCTACATTAAGCCCCAACTATATATAAGAACTAGACTTTGCTTTCCTCTCCAATCTTGTCAAAAATATCCTTTGTTATGTTATTTTGGCTCCTTTTTATATGTCTTTGGTGCTTGCTAGGGTTTGGAGGACATCCATGGGTATTTTTTCAACTTTTCCCTTAAAAAATATAAAAAATAACGTATAATAGTGACTATAATGACTATATGTTCTACTACTTAATGATGTCATTTATCTCCCAAAATTTGTCTTTAATGGCATTACACAGTATCATAAACGATGCCATTATACTTATAGGGATTTATTTGATGGTAAATGTTATTTCCATATGAGTTTCAATATGATTTCATCTTTATTTTAATGTTTTAAATGTCTAATTTGTGTTCCTTTTGAGTTTGCATGCAAGATTGATCATTGCACACAAATATTAGTTGAAAAATTCAGGTTTGGATGTGATGTGAAGCAGATTGGGTAAAGGATCCAAATTCTAGGACTTAAATGGTGGGTATCAATGATGTCATTTAAGTCTCTAAAAACTACTGTTGAAGTCAAATTGCAAAATCCTTAATAGTGGTTAGGAAAGGGCCATTATGACACTATTAACTGTTGTTAAGCGTCCTAGAAATGAGAAAAATTAAGGGCAATAAAGGCTTTTTCTCCTCCAAACCTTTCAAACACTAGAGAGGAAATATACGTAGATGAAGATGGAGCAGATTCGCAAGTTTTTAGCTCCCCACTTAGGCAGACTTTGTTTCTCCATTGTTTTGTGTATTAGTTTAGGTTTTTGCTTTCTTTCTTGTTCTAGTTGATATTGTTCTTTAGATTTTATGTTTTAGGAGAAAAAATCTAGCTTCATTTATGATTTTGCTACTATCTTTTATTATTTTTGGTTTATTGTCCATACATTTCCTTTAAGTTTTGTTAAATACTCAACATCTTTGTTTATTGATAGTTTAATACTAAATATTTAATTTCTAGCCTTGTCTTTATTGTTTTCTTTATGTATTCTACAACTTCAGTTTCTATTTTTTTAAAATTTTAGTATGTTAACTTGTTTAATTTGGGTTGGAAGGTATTTAAAGGATTAGTGGGTTATAAATGTGAGAATTGAAAAGGGTCTTCAATGGGTTGTGTTTTACACTAAGATTAGATTGAAACTCCAGTTAAATGTCAAGAATTAGGGATTATGTTATAGGATTAACCATCCTATTTATGATTTTCAGTTAGATTGCTAGGTTTGAACTTTTAAATCGTAATTGTTATTAGCGTTTACCATGAGTGACAATAGGTTAATTAATTTTGTGAGTAAAACTTAATCAACTTAGCTTAGTGCTTCGATTCTTTAGGTTATATGATTTAAGCTTGCGAGATTATGGCCTTAGTTAGTTGTTCCTTAATTCTTAATGTTTTTACGCCACTAAATCTAAAGAGCTTATTTTAGGTTTTAATGTAGTTAGGAATATTTTGAAAGCTTGTTAGCTTTACCTAAAAATGAATTAACTTACGACGTAATAATTTGTTTATGTTTATAGGGTACCATCTTAGGCATAACACAATTTTTATGTTTTCGATGACCGATTATAATTTATGAATCCTAAAAACATTTTTTGCCATAACTGAAAAACACTACTATTTCTCTACAAGATTGACCCTAACGTTCCTTATTATATAGAAGGCTAGGTGAAAAGCATGCATTTTATGATGTTTTTATATTAGTTTCAATGTGATTTCATCCCTATTTTAATGTTTAAATGTTTATTTTGTGTTCATATAGAGTTTATATGTAGATTTAACCATGGAATACAATTACAAGTTGAAAGGAAGAAGTTTTGAGAAGAATTGGAGCAAAAATAAGCAAGAGAAGGCCTATTTGGGACATCAACAAGTGGTTAGCCTAGATCATCGTTGAAGGTGTAGCATCCGTTGTTGAAGGATAGTTCTCAAGTCCTCCAACAGTGGTTGAAACAAGGCGTCGTTGAAGTTATGTAGACCATTGTTGAACATCTAGGAAAAGAAAAAAGAAAAAGAGGGAAAACTCAGCATTTCACTCTCCAAACGTTCTTAACCCCAAAAAGGACCTATAAAAGGAAAAAGATGGAGAAAATTCTTGAGTTTTTAGGCTCCTACTTGGGGAAGCCATGTTTTCTCTTTTTTCCTTTGGTTTTATAGTTATTTTGGTTATCTTTTCATCTTGTTTTAGTTTCTATCCTTAAATTGAGGTTATAGTTGTAGAATTCTTTTAGTTTTAGTTGTTTTTATTACTGTCTTTCCATTTTCGTCTAAATTTCTATTATATTTTATTTGGGTATTGATATTTACTTGTTGAATCTTGGTTTTATGTTAATAAATTGTTTTTTTAATTTCAAGCCCTTCCCTTTGTTATTTTGTTTATGTTTTTATGTAATTTCAGATTTTGTTTTGATAATTTTAGTTTATATTATTATTAATTTCATTTGCTAGCTTAGGTTTTCCTTGGGAAGAAGGTATTAACGAGATAATGGATGAATAAGAGTGTGAATTGACTTAATTTGCACTGGACATTGTGTTTTAAGTTGAGCTTGAATTGGAATTCAAGTTAAATGTTAGAAAGTAGGGATTATTCTATAGGTTTGGCCAATCTATTTGTGATTCTTAATTCAATTTCTAGGTATAGGCTTTGAATTTGTAATTATCATTAGCTAATACCATAGGTAGTGATAGATTAAGTGATTTTATAGGATAAAGTAATAAACTTAGCTTAAGATTCTAGTTATTTAAGTTACACAATATGAACTTGTATGATTGTGGCTTAAGCTAGTCGTTTTCTAGTGTTTAGTGTTATCAGGTGATTAAAATGAGAAAACTTGTTCTAAGTTATCGCGAGATCAAGGGAAAAGTTTCTATCATATAGGATTTGTTTAAAATGGGTGGAATAAAGGACGCAAGAAATTGTTTGTTTCTATGGGCTAGCGTCTTAGGTAAAATGCAATCTTTATATTTCAATGATCAATTATAAGTCCTGAATTCTAAAAATATCTTATGCCCAGCTTTCCCAGCTTTCTCTTGTTGTTATCCATTCCTTTCTGTTTTACGCTCTTTTTTATTTGTTTTGTTTTCATCAGTTTTGTTGAACCAAGGGAGGTTCCAATCTTGGTTTTGATGATAACAAAACATGCTTAATCACTAATGGTTTGAGTTT
>JAOXYD010024526.1:0-14438 GCA_028565735.1 Pinacopodium congolense | reverse complement strand
GAGATTGTTGAACTAAAAGAGTTTCCACCTTATTTTGATAAGGAAAAAACAACTTTTCTACTGATATTCTTGTTTAAGTGTGTTTAAGGATAGGTTGATTGGAGCATTTTAGCAAGAACTTTTAAATGTCCCGATAAAGTAGGGATTAGTTGATCGAATATAGATTAGTCGACCAAACCTAAGCACCGAAGGGAGCATCGACTGACCGAACTATGGAAATCGGTCTATCGAATGAAAACTTTGAGGAAGATCAATTGATCGAATAAAGACCGATCGATCAAATGAAGACCGATCGACCAAACGATAGATATCAATCAACTAAATAAAGACCAGTTGACCGAACAAAGAAGATTATGCAACGGATTATCAGTAACGATCCTATTATACAATGGTTATAAGATTTACCAACGGATAAATTAATAAATGAAGATATGAAGGTTACAACGACTCTTAATCCACATTAACTAGTATAAAAGGTTAATTAAGCAAAAAAAGAACATACAAGTCAGTATACAAGTCACAAGTTTGAGCATAAAGTCTGATCAAAAGTTTGAGATTGAAGTGTATACGTGTTTAAGAGTATTTTGTTTATCAAGTTTTGTGTGACTTGAATTCTGTCTACTAGTAAGTAGTTGCTTTGTCTTTATAAGGTTATTCTTGATCCTTTAAAAAAGAGTATTTTAAGGTTATTCTTGAGCTTAGAGAAAGAACTTGTCAAAAAGTTATTCTTAAGTCTTAAAAAAGAAAAGAAGATTATCCTTGAGCCAAAAAGGTGTTTGTAATTTGTTATTGAATTTACTTTTGTATCACTTAATTTATTTTCAATAAATACTAGTTTATTCATATTGGTTAATTTAGCTTTCGCAAATTTACTGTTAATTTTATTCTTTTATGTTTACTTAAATTTTATTGTAGAACCTAATTCACCCCCCACTCTTATGTGCCATTTAGGACCAACAGATATGAAGCCAAAATCCATACTCATTCAGTTGGTGGATTCATCAATGAAGAAATTGTTTGGTGTGGTGGAATATGTGTTAGTTAAGGTAGGGAAATGCATGATTTTAGTGGACTTTATGATGAAAAATTTTGAAGATGATTGTATCCATTCGTTAATCCTTAGTCGGCCATTTATGAATATCGAAAGAGCTTTAGTGAATGTACATAAAGGAAAACTAGTCTTTAGGATTGGTGATGAGTAGGTGGAGTTTAGCACGAGCAAAACATTGAAGAATCCAAATTAGTGTAATGGTTGTATGAAGATAAATGTAGTTGATAAGTGTGAAGGAGCAGGAAGAGAATTTGGAGGAAGAACTACATGTGAAAAAGGATGAAGAAGTTGAGCAGGACGAGGAGTTAGGTGAGAAACCATGAATTTCTTTATTGAGACCTAGAGTTTCAAGTGTTATGAAAAAGGATGAAGAAGTTAAGAAGGGGTCGTCATTCCACTCATTAGCAGCTTTCCCTAAAAGCCTAAAACAAGTTTGGAATGCTTTCCAAGGGAGTAATCAAGATCATCATCCACCTTCATCAAGAATAACCCAACTTGTAAAATCTCCAATACAAAGGAGTGAAGAGAAAAGTGGCAACTTCTACTAGTTTTTATTCATATTATCTTTTACTATCTTTTTATATGGATATTATGTTTGTTAAGGGATTATTTAACACTATAAGTGGCCGAACATCATCGTAGGAATTACTTTTTGAACTATTTTGTATAAAATTATCTTTTTGATTTAATGAATCCATTTTTATGATATTTGATTTGCTTAAACCTTACAATAGATTAAGAGATTGAGTTTAGTCAATTTGTGTTGGGTGTGCAATGATAGTTAGCATCCAATAGCCCTATAAATGTAAGGTTGATTAATTGATTAGAGAGATATCTTGATTAATTAATTGATTGCTTATAGATTACTTTATAACTAGTTGAACGATTAAGACAGGTTTTGTAGATTGTGAGATTGCAAGACTAATCCCATTTAATTTGGCCAGGGAAACTTAGTTACACCTTGAGAGAGGGTGACTAAAAAATTAAGACATCTTAGGCTGAGTATAATTAAATCAACAAGATAAAAGGAAAATAAATTGGGGATAAAAGTGATTTCTAATCTTAATCATGAGTTCAAAAGTTCCTACACATTGCCTTCTTAATTATTCATTACTAATTGTCCTGTTTTAGTTTATTTTCTTAGTCTTTATTGTTTAAATTTTTACTTTAGACAAAGTTTAACTTGAATCAAGTGGTGAGTAAACTTAATCCTTCTGGGTTGATATCCATTTTTACTACAAGTTTACGACTCGTACACTTAAGGTATTAACGTAAAAAAAGTTAGTGTTTGCGTTAACAAATCAATAGGATGGCAAATTTTTAATATAAGAGGAATAGGTCCTAATATAGTGATGCATAGGATAAATCATGAAAGGGTTATAAGGTGGTGAGGGAAATAAAAAGGAGATTAAATCCTCACATGAAAGAAGTGGTTCAGAAGGAGGTAGTAAAGTTTTTAAATTGCAAGTATTATTTACCTAATTTCAAATAGTGAATAGTTGAGTCTAGTGTAATTTATACCTAAGAAAGGGGGTATAACGATAATGGAGAGTGATGAAGGAGTGTTAATTTCTACTAAAACATTCATTAAATTGAGGGCATATATTGATTATTAGAAGCTCAAAATGGTGACTAAAAAGAAACACTTCTCTTTATCTTTTGTGGATCAAATGATTGAAAAAGTGGCTGGACACGTATTTTATTGTTTCCTTGATACTTATTTAGGGTATAATCAGATTTCCATCTATCTAGAAGATAAAAAAAGACCACCTTCATATATTCTTATGGAACCTTTGCCTATAGAGGGATGCCTTTTAAACATTGCAATGCACTAATGATATTTCAAAGGTGTATAATAGCTATATTTATAGAAATGACTAAGGAAATTATAGAAGTATTCATGGATGAATTTTCAGTCTTTGGAGACTCCTTTTAGCATTGCTTGATAAATTAGACTGAGTTCTTTAAAGGTGTGAGGAATCAAACTTAGTTCTCAATTGTTAGAAGTGCCACTTCATAGTGCACGAGGGTGTAGTTTTAGGGCATAAAATATCATGCAAGGGTATTGAAGTGGATAGAGCCAAAAATAGAGGTCATCGAGAAGTTCCACTATTGAGCAATGTCAAAGGTGTGTAAGAATTTTTGGGACATGTAGGATTTTACAGTCATTTTATGAAATTTTTTTATCTTTATGCTAGACCTCTTACAAATTTATTAGTTAAGGATGTACCCTTCAATTTTAATGCTAATTGTTTGAATGTTTTTGATAAGTTAAAATAGGCACTCATTTTAGCACCCATATTGACATCACCAGATTGGTCATTGTTAGGGGGCAAATTCATAGTGTTTTTAGTTGTTATTTAATGTCAATTTACCCATATTTCAATTCTTAAATATTTAATTAATGTTTAGAAATATTTAATTTGCAGTATGATGTGAAGAATTGAAGACTAGGTGGAAAGGATGCATGAAGATTATGAAACACAGATCTATAATGGCACCCTGTACAGCTAATCGTTGAAGGATTGTAGACCACCGTTGAAGAAATCATATTTTGTAGGCTAACGACGGACTGTTTATCCTATAATGGCACCATTGTAGATCGATAGAGACTGCCATTATAGGACGCAAATGGGTTTTCTAGGCAGATTTTTCCATATTTGAAGCCTGTCTTCTCCATCCACTTACAGCTGCTCCAACCTTATATAAAAAGGACCTCTCCAGACGTTTTAGGCACCCAGCTTCAAAACAAAAACACTTAGTTTTAGTTAGTTTTCAGATTAAAGTAGTTTTTAGGTTATTTTTAGTTTCAATCTTTTGTAATTCAATTTGTAGGTTGTTTATATAGTTCCAGAAGTTGTAATCACATGGATTAGAGTTACTTAATAATCTCAGATCCATCTTTGGTGATTTCTAAACTTTTATCTTATGTATTATGGCTTTATTTTATTAATTAATCAAAGTTTATGTTGGTTAAATTATTTATCTTGTTAGCTTTAATTAATTATTATGCTTAATGTTTAATTTCAATCAAGTTATTATGCTGAATCTGTTTATGGATGATTAATTTTGTTAATTTATGATTAAAGTATGATTAGTGAAGTAATCTTTGTTTACTAAATGCTTAATGCTTGTCCTGAATTGATCACTTAGGATATTATCATCAAATAATCTAGAATCTAATAGTTTCTACCTAGGTTATTAGAAAAATCAATAACGAAAGTGATTTAAATAAGTAAAATAACCAAAGACTCGGTTAATCATGAGGGTACTGGTATTATATTAGGATAATTTAGGATTAGACTTCCTAAGCTTTAAGCCTATTACCTAAATCTGAGGCATAACCAAACCCTAGTATAGAACTAATAGAGATATGTCAATGTCTTAATCATAGAGCTGCCTTAAGTTAAAGAAGACCCTAGATTAAGCATTACTGATCCATCAATTAAATCATCAACTTCTAAAGCTTAACTGAATAAATTATGAAAAGCAATATGTAGCTCTTTTGTAATTGATTGGAAATTTTCTAGGATTTTTAGATTAGATTTTAGTTATTTATTTCTTAAATCTTAAAGCTGAGTGTCCTCTAGATAATTGTAATCCGATTGACCTAATACTTACATCTTATAAACTTCCTTGTGGGATCAATACTTGGAATCTTAATTGCACTCCACTTTATTACTTGATTTGACCGGTACGCTTGTCGAATGTTGTTCTTAAATTAATTGTTAAATTATGCTTTGAGAGATAGATTAATTTAAGCTAATTTTGTATGTGATCAATGGCAATCAGTCCTTACCATTTAAGATTATATACAATGCAAGTGATCAAGTAATAGGATATGTGTTCGGGCAACGGAAGGAAAAAAGATTGCATGCCATTCACTATGTAAGCAAGACCTTAGCAAGAACTCAATTGAACTACACAACAATTGAAAAGGAATTACTTAAATGGTATTTGTATGTGACAAGTTTTAATCTTACCTCTTAAGTATTGTTTATTTTATCTTCAGTATATAGGTCGTATCTTATAGTATACTAATATCATTCCCTCTAGGATTGTGATTAGCTACCTAGAAACTTAAATTACACTTGGTTTAAAGAAAAGAATAGAATGAATGTAATTGAAAATAAACTAATATAAAAAAATTAACAATCGAATAATTGAGAATACAATATAAATCAATGATCAACATGTAGGAATTACTTCTATCCTTCTTATGCCTATCTTCTACCTTATTGATTTAATTATGCTTGACCCTAGATATCTTATAGTTTTAATTAACCTCTTTCGAGATCTATTCAAGTGCTTTTGGTAGAAATGGAGCTTGGTTTGATCCTCTTTTTTTATGTTCCCTCATAGAACCATTATGTAACCTGATGATGTATCTTTCTTGATTGAATACATCATTGAAAGAAGAATGCAAGAGGTCAACTACGTGAATAGCGTACATAAGGAGTTGGACAGAGAGAGATGCACCATGTGAGATTCTCATCCCTACTACTTTGATTAATGGTCTTGATGTTAGACCTCTTCCTATAGATTTGGGATGGAGGGAGATAGACCTTTTTTATATCCATTTTTTATTTGATTAAGCTACTTTTTCCATGGTAACTTAAGAATAATAATTTCCTTTGACAGGAACTTGTTGAAAAGAGACTCTCTTTGATGCAACTCTATAATATTTCGATCGCTCAAAACTCTTCTTAACTATCCAATTAGTTTTAAAGTAATACTATAGGTAATTAACAACCAATTAAGATCTCTCTTCAATTGATTATTAAACTCATTTTTATAAGTTTATGGTATTACTAACTCTCATTTAACAACATAAAACTACTGTCTTATTGTAATCTCTCAATTTTAACTAGAGAGTATGCATAATAAACATCACAAACACATATGCATCGCATATTTTAAGAGTAATTCGTAACATAAACTTAGCAATATTAATTGAATCCCCAGTGCTCAGATTAAATATACAATAGCAAGGAAAGAAAATATGAAAAGAAAAGAATGAAATCTTGAATTTCATCTTCCTTTTGCTCTTATGCTAAAAAATCTAGAAATTGGATTTGTTCTTGAGCTCTTGGTGTTTGACCTTGATTCTCTCTTGTTTTCAACATCCAAAACTTGATTATTTTTGTCCTTAAAAACTTACTAATTTTTTTAGGGTAGCTTCTAGGGTTTTCCAAGTCATCTTGTGTCCCAAATAGCTTTAAACACTTCAAAACTTATGAATCCCGTGTCTAACATATTTTTCATGCAAGTTATAATTGTGACCTAAAAGATCGTGACATATGTCATATATCATGATTGTGACAGAAGGTTTTCTCCTTTGGTGCATCAAGGTGGTCACAATTATGGCCTATGTCACGACTGTGACATTTTGTTTTTTTCATGTTGCTTCTTCTTCTTCTTCTTCTCCTCTTTGCCTTTTATTTCAACTCCATTTAAAAAGACATTAAGTATCCATACAAATAAGATCAAAATGATGCCAACATTACATGAAACACATAAACACTAACAAGAACATAAATCTAAGCCCTAAACACTTAACTATCATCTTATAATAAACATACACAATTAACAACTAAATAAATATATTTTAATGTAACCCTATCATTAGGTTCAAAGGTAATCATTTACACAAACCATACGGCATTGAGGAACATTTTTGGCAAGAAATATATAAATACAAGGGTTATCTGGAGGGTATTACTTTTATAAGAGTTTGATATTGAGATTAGAGACAATAAAGTAATAGAAAACTTTATGACAAACCACCTACCACATCTTAAAATAGGGGAGATGCAACAAGGTGAAAAACACAATGACAAATTCCTTAATATGTCTTTGATGATTGTGCACCTCCTACTAGTTCTATGGTATCCTGATATAGCTACATCACAAGTGATATCATTCTCCTTGAATTTTCCTATTAATAAAAGAAGTTGTTTTTATATAAGTGTATTCATTATTTATGGGAAGAACCTTTACAAAATTTGTACTAATATATTAATTCGTAGATTTGTCCCACGGGAAGAAATGTTAGAAACTTAGTGTCACAATTCCTCTTATGCAGGTCATTATGGAATGAATAAGATAGTATCTAGTGTGTTAGAGAGTGGATTCTTTTGACCTAACTTATTCAACGATGCTCATAAGTAAGTGATGAAACGTATTAGATGCCAAAAATTTGAGAATATTTTTAAAAGAGATAAGATATCCTTTTCTAATCTTTTAGTGGTTGAAGTTTTTGATGTATAGGGAATGGACTTAATCGGACCTTTTCCATCCTCCTTTGAGAACACATGCATTCTATTTAGTGTAGGTTCTATCTCAAAAAGGGCTCTAGCGATAGCAACTCCAACCAATGATGGTAAAGTAGTGTAAAGATTCATCAAGAAAATATTTAGTAGGTTTGGAGTTCTAAGAGAACTTATAAGTGATAGAGGATCACATTTATTAAAAAGTATGGAATTTGTTATAGAGTGCCCACACCCTGACATCTATAAATAAGTGATCAAGTGGAGGTTGCAAATAGAGAATTGAAGAGAATTTTCGAGAAAATAATGAATGGCTCAAGGAAAGATTGGGCGTTAAAGCTAGATGATGCATTATGGGAACATCAAATCACATTTAATACATTTATAGGTACAACCCTTTCGACTTGTTTATGTAATGGCTTCTCACTTGCTCATGGAGTTGATGCATGAGGCATATTGGGAGATTAAGGCATTAAATTTTAATTACAAGACAACTAGTAAGAAGAGGCTCTTATAACTTATTGAATTGGAAAAATTAAAGTTTGATGCTTGTGAGAATGTTAAGTTATATAAGGAATAAGTGAAAAGATGGCATGATGTTTATTGATATTTAACTTGAGATTGAAGTTGTTTTTAAGTAAGCTTAAGCCTTGTTGGAGTGGTCCTTTCAAGGTTACCCAAGTGTTCATACATGGAGCTTTGGAGCTAGAGAATGATAAAAAAAATATTCAAGGTCAATAGGCATAGATCATATTTTGGAGGAGTATTTTCATAAAAAAAGGGAAATAGTTTCTTTCCTTCCATTTTTTTAACAATGTTAACATTAAGAAATAGTCAAACTAATGACCGTAAATGTAGCATGTTTTGTTATTATATAGGTTCTTATAAGTTATTATGATTAATTTTTGCATCTTGTGATCTTCAAGTTGTTTTTTATCGTGTCTTTTTAATATTTTTATGATGTTAATAAGTTTAATAAAAGCTTGATATTGTGTCTTATTGCTTGTAGGTTTGATGGATGTCTATAGCTCAAAGTGAGCAAAAAAATTGTGGAAAAAGAGTTAAGGGACACAAATTTATGTCATGCATGATCATGTACTAGGGAAGAGCATATTTTCTATCATAATCTTGCAAGTGCTCGATCATGTCAAGTTTTATTAGTTTTTTATTTAGTCTAAATTATCCAATTTAATTATCAAATTAATCAATTAAAGCACACTTTCTTAAAACAATTGCAGATCTAACTATTCGATAAGTATACCGGTCAATAAGTAATAAAGTGGAGTATTTTATATTAAAATTATCCTTCCACGAGGAAGCACTATACAAGTACCAAGTCACAATTAGATCACAATTATCTAGAGAGGCCAATTTGAATGAATTAACTAACTAAAATTACCAAATTAAATTAAAAACTCGAACTTATGCAAAAAAGACTAAGGATGGGTTTAAGGATTGCTTATACTAAGTAAATGGCTAAGGCTTTAGTTTTTTAATGATCTAAATGAGTTAAATAAAGATTATGAGGCTTGCCAAGGGTAACTTCACTAATTCAAGACAAAGCTATGATCAATTTAATGCATGTTCTCTAACATTCATATTCTATGGTTTCATCCTCCTATAGATCTAGGAAGTAGGCTTAAAGTTTAAGAAGCCTAACCTAAAATTCCAATTTTTAGATTAAAACCCTCAACATTAATAAACTAATAATCAGGTATTAACTAACATTATGTTACTTATTGATTTTTCCAATGATTAAGGTAGTTGGTCATGGTTCCTCAACCATATTTTACCTTTATCTTAAGTGATCAAGTTAAGATAAGCTTTAGCATTCAAAATAAGCAATGGGCAACCTTTAATCACACACAAGCACATGTTCAACACATGTTCAGATCATTAACTAACCATTCCTTAGCCAAAAATTAACTCAACCACTCAATTGAATGAAAGAACGCATTATATTCATAATAAACATCATATCTTTAAATATATAGAAAAAGTGTATTTCAATGTAAAATTAAGTTAAGAAAGCATCAAATCTACTGTAAACATGTTTAAAGATCTAAATCACATGTCCAAGCTATTATAATCATAAAAAAAGCTTAAATCTACAAGATACAACAAAAAAAAAAGAACACAAGACAAGAGCCCTAAATCTTAAGAGAATCTAAAATTTTAATCTAAGAGACTTTCTTTCTTTTTTTCCCCTTTATTGAAAATGGCTTCAAATGATCACTATATATGTCTTTTGCAAGTTGGAAGCAAGTGGAGCACATTACAGTTAGCTGTTATAACCTTACTATTTAACTCTATGGAATGACTTCAATGGTGGGTCTTCATACTTAAACGATGGCTAGTCTGTACCACTATTTTACAATTGATTTTAAATTTTTCTGCAGATTTTTCTGGAATTTTGGTCTTTTCAACTTCAAACTATAAAGTAAACATGTCTAGAGATAAATCAAAGAACTTAACATCAAATTGGAGGAAATGTGCATCAAATAAAACTTAAAAACATATGAAAACACCTTAAACTAAGAACCTAAAACTAGGCATGATAGCTCAAATCCTTTGGTTTTGTTTAAAAACCTACCTTACTTCCTTTGTTTTCACTCCTTTATTTATCCTTTTACTTCTTCTCTCTATCTGGCCTTCCCCTTCCATTTTCACTAAGTTTCCCTCTTTTTTTTAACCATTTCTTATGATTTCTTTCACCTTTCTCTTTTTTTTTTCACTGTTCCAACCAAAATCTAACTCCTTCCACATAAAACCCATGATTCCTTAGTATTTTTTTTTATTATCTTTTCTCTATTTATTCTTTCTGTTTCCCTATGAAAATGACACCAATATTGAAACAAATCATGAAGAGATTAGAACCAAAAGGTAAAACAAAAGTTTTAAGATGTGGTGCAAGAGATTTAACAATAGATTTTGGTTCTCTTTTCCTCATCTTCACCCAGATAAAGATAAGACATTCCAACTTCTTAAACCTAGACCTATTATTGCACCTAAGTATTTTAATTTTCAAATTCTAGTAGAAGTAGGGCTTAAGGATAAGGTAGAGAAATTGAGTAAGAAAATCTACTGGGATAAATTCATTCATTATATTTTAAATTTTATCAGGAACTAAATCTTGAATTCTTTATTACTCTACAATATAATTCTAATAAAATGCATGCTGTAATATAACGCTAATAAAATGCGTGAATTCCGGTTTAGGTTGAAAAGGGAACCTTATAAGTTAGACTATGGTATTGTGATTTACATCTTTAGTGTGTCTAAGTTCAAAAATCACGAATCTCATATAGACTTTAGCCTTCACGCTTGTTGGAAAAAATTGATAGGGCTAGATGAATTCAACTCCCACAAGGCACATAATAATCCAATTAAAAGTCTAGAGCATTTGCTATTGCATAAATTCATATGTCATGTTGTATTTAATAAGACTTAAAGCAATAAGTGTTTTTAAAAGGAGTAGTTTTTATTTTAGTGCATGGATAACAAGGTTAAAGTTTGCACCTCCTATAACATTTTTCATATCTTAATTAATTCCATCACAAGAAGAGTAAATACCTAGGAATGGAATTCATTGTCATTGCATTGGTTCAACATTTTAGTGTTTGTATAGAAGGTCTAATCCTTAGTGCTCATGAATATTTTTATACAACTCATTTGCGGAGAGTTGAGATTTTAGGACTCCATCTGAGATCCTAGTTCTTGATCTACTATTAAACATAGGAAAGGCAAAGGGCCATCTAGTTCAGCCCCACCACTACCATAGAGTGATGAGACATTAAGTGACAACTTTGATGAAGAAAGGGAAGGCTAGGAAGCAGTTTTTATCACTATGAAAGAGAACAATAAGAGGTTAGAGGGCCACATGGATGCTACAGAGGCACAGTTGCAACAAGTAGTATGCCAACAATGTTATCAAATGAAGAAACTATTGAAGTTATTTGCAGTTCAAGGAGTACAAGTTCCCTGTCCAACACCATCGCAACTGCAAATCTCATAAATTTCTTTTCCTTTTCTCTTTTATTTCTCTTTTATTACATTTTTAAGTTTGTTTATCTTCTATATTATAGAAATGTATTATTCAAGTGTAGAGACGTTGTATATGTCTTTGAATTATAATTTTTTGTGTGCATTTGCATTTGCATCTGCATAATGTTTTATTGCTATTAATTATGTTGCTTATGTGCAATTTTTTACATTTTTGTTGTAGTATTTAATATATGCATGCGAGGAAGTGCATCCATGGCACCCAATTTAAAAGAATTACTTAGTTGTAAACTTGGTTATTTAAGTTATGAAGAAGCATTGACTCTTGAAATTTTTATCTTAAGTGTCTTTCCCTTGAATGTAAGTTAATTACAATATTGTATCTATTCTTTCAATTATGATACTTGTTTGGATGTACTTCTAGTGATTGGAACTTAATTTGGTAGCTATCACTAGTGATCTTTCATAAGAGTGAATTGATTAGGAAGAAATGATGCAGGCTACAAATATAAAGTGATATAAAGGCAAAGTTATGTAATGTTTGAATACAAATTTTAGATTCCACTAGCCTCATTTAAAATTAGGGTTAAGAATAGAGCTATTAACCAATTGTGACTTGTGATATAGTTGAGTAACCAAGGGACATTCATGAAAAAATATGTACCCTTATGTAAAAAAGCTAGAATGATATTATAACTAAGCTTAAAAGAATACATCCTAGTTGAGTACCTAGGGGACATTCAAGTCAAATTGTTTGTCTTCGTATCAAAAGACTAGGTGATCTTTCAAAGTGAATGTAAAAGTATCATGCTTAAAATGAAAAGGGAAAGCCTATTGATCTTCTTGTAAAGTGTAATGTCATTTTCATGAGTGATTAGTTAGTGATAACTTACCTTTTAAATGATAAATAAAAATTAGTGCATGCTTACAATTTCCATAAATGTGAGAATAGGGTGACAATATCTTGGTTAATATGTGTATTCAATTTAAAGAAACTTAAATGCAAATGGAACAAGATAGTGATTTAGATCTTATTAAATGATTGGTGTTCTTGGGTAAGTTAATTCTATTAAACTTTATCCCATTGTTTTTTTTTGTTTTATGATTGTGTTTGTGTGTTGTTTTATTTTGTGTCTTTATTTTTTCTTAGGAACAAGCAAGTTTTAAGTGTGGGGAAGTTTATATGTTTTTATTAGAATGTGTTTTCTATGTTGTTATTGGGTGTTTTTGAGTGATAGTTGTCTATTTAGAGCTTAAATTTGTGTTCTTTTATATTCTTATTGATGTTTTGTGCATTTTGTGTGGTGTTTGTTAATGTAAGGCAGTCATTTGATCTTATTTGAAGGGTTATTTAATGAATTCTAATATTAAATTGAAGTAAGAAACCCCGTGGAGAGAGTTGGAGAAAATAGGATGAAGCTGCACGATCATGACTATTAGGTGTATAATTTATAGTGTTTTCCATGATTATTTGATGCACATTTGCCCCTAAATTGATCTTAAAATGTTCGATTTATTTTTGGAAATGTCTGATTTTACACATTGATGTTCAAAGGTGAAATAAATTTGGAAAAATCAGTAAAATAGGAGTTAAACAGGAGTAGTGGTAATCATTGTTCAAGTGTCTAGAACCATCGTTGAAGTCTTTTCTAGGAGCTAAATGGTGGGGGTTGAATGGTGCTATTTAGGTCCAATTCAAGTGCAATTTAAGTACATAGACATATTTTTCTAGTTGGAACTCTAATAAATTTGAGTCCAATAGAAACTTGTAAAAGATGATAGTTGTGCTTTAGGATATGTTTTTCACAATGTTTAGTATGTGGTTTTGGATGTTTAAGATATAAATGATGTGTTAGGATGTAATTTTATGTTCTTTTGACGTTATTGTTTTTTTTATATGTTCTAAGTATTTAGTGATGACATTGGGCATGATTTGAACCTTATTTAAGTGGGTGCTTAATGGGTTTACACTTTGATTGAATTAAGGAACTAAAAGAGGAGAAGAATAATGAAGAATGGGAGAAGAAATTCCCACGATGTTGGATAGAATGCCACGCAAGCTTAGTTATTTTGGAATGTTTTAAGTTGTCTTGACATATTTAAGGGATAGAAACCCAAGGAGCCATTATTCAATTATTAGGAACTTTCCTTAAGAGGCTAAAAATAGGTTTTGAAGGCTTACCAAGGGAGGAATCAAGATCAATCATCTACTTCTTCAAGAACAACTCAGGTCCCAGAATTTCTAGCATCAAGGAGCGAAGAGAAGAATGTTCATCTTAAACTAGTTTTATTTCTTCTTCTCTTTTGCTATATTTTTGTATGGAAAATATGATAGTTTGGGGATTCATTAACATCATGAATGGCTGAAATATATTGTAAGAATTGATTTTTGAACTATTTTGTAAAACTTTTATTTATTGATTCAAAGAATAAATGTTTATGATGTTTATTATGCTTATACCTTGCAATAGATTGAGATGTTGAACTAGGTAATTTGTGTTTGGTTGTACAATGATAGTTGGCATCCAATAGATCTATAAACATTAGGTTTTCAAGTGGTTGAAGAGAGATCTTAACTATTTGATTGATCATCTACAGTATTGCTTTATATCTAGTGGGGTATTTATAAGAGGTTTTGTAAATTGAGAGATTACAAAAATAATTATATCTTGTTCAGTTAGACAAAATTAGTTACACCTTGAGAGAGGATGAGAAAAATATTAGAAAATCTTAGGTTAAATATTATTAAATCAATAAGGTAGCGGGATATAAAATAGGGATAGAAGTGATTCCTAGTTTTTAACCTTCATTTCTTAAGTTCCTATAGTATTTGATTGTAAATTGTTAGTTTGTTCTATTTAGTTTATTTTCAATTTTTTCCATTTTATTTTATGCCTTAAACAAAATATAATTCAATTTTTTTATGAATAAACCTAATCCTTGTGGGATGATATCAGTTATACTATAATTTTACAACCTGTACACTTGCGGTATAACTTAAAACAAGTTAAGTTAGCTTAGTGATTAACAAGTTTTTAGTGTTGTTGAACCAAGGGAGGTTCCAATCTTGGTTTTGATGATAACAAAACATGCTTAATCACTAATGGTTTGAGTTT
>JAOXYD010024489.1:0-14441 GCA_028565735.1 Pinacopodium congolense | reverse complement strand
CTCCTAATAATGAAGAAATCGTGGCACGAGTAATATGGTTAGGAATACCTCGAACTGAAGACCGTATATCAATGGTATCGATCTCGACCTTGTCTTCAATGTTTGTATAAAACTCGAGAACTAGCTCGGGGTAGAAAGGACCTACAAATGTCACTACAGCCTCCCATCCAAAGCTCCTAAATGCTCCTGATATGTCAAAAATAGCCTCGAGCTTGGGACGAATGAGGCGCTCTAAGATAAATTCTTTTCCATGATGTTCTTCAAACTAGTTGAAATTCTCCTGACTCGTAAATTGGACTGGGTCAAAAGCCAAACACTTTCTCCTAGGTGCCATCTGAATGTAATCTGTTCAAAATAGTAGGCAAAAATATGTCGAAAATCAATACAAAACTTAAGAAAATTTTTCGGCCAAAGTCGCTGGAATATTCTTGATTTTTCGATGACGATTAAATTGAATAAAATTTGTACCAATCTAAAGCTAATGAAATTTCTAACACAATGATACTAATATCTAAGCAAATAGAGGTCTATACTAGGAGAAAATTGAAAAAGAATACCTTTTAGGAGAAAAAGATCCAAAACTTTCAGTGCAGATTATAGAAAATCTGTTATTTCTCTACCCAAATTGATGGAATAATCTATTAGAGGGCAGAAGATGCGACAAATGGACACTAAGAACGTCCAATTTGGTTAAGAAATGAGCAAGATATGGGCTCTGGAAGATTGGAGGCGATTAGAGCTTTTCGGAGGTTTAAGGTGGAAGATGATAAATAGTAACTTGCGTCCTTTTATCACTAGACTTGGGGTATAACGGTGGGCTGTTCTTAGTACAACGACGCCGTTATAGATATAGATAGCAATACCTTTAACGGTGGTTGCACAGGCCATAACGGTGGGCTAATAGACCATCGTTATAAGTTTAATTAAACCTTCCTAACTTCAATTTCAATTCAATTTCACATCCAAATCCCTTCAAACTCAAATACTATCAACATAGATTGAATTATTCATCAAATTGCTTCAGATTAAACCTTAAAAACACTCTTATTGCATTCACTTTGATATTGGCATTAACATTCCATATTAGATTGATTCTTGGTTTAGTGATTGCATTTAGTTTTCAAATTGAATTAGGTTGCTAGTTTTGAGTTTGCAAAAAGTTTTTAATACCCAATTCACCCCCCATCTTGGGTGCCATAGAACTTACAGATATGAATCAGGAGTTTTTCCTATATGATTTACCAATTTCTTTATGATTCTTAGTTCAATTGCTAGGTATAGGCTTTAGATACATAATCGTCATTAGCAAATACCATAGGTAGAGATAGGTTTAGTGATTTTGTAGGTCAACTTAGTCAATTCTCTAAGTTATATAATTTGAGCTTGCGAGATTGCGGCTTAGGCTAGTTGTTTCCTAATGTCTAATGCTATCGTTCGATTAAATTTAGAGAGCTTATTCTAGGTTATCACATGATTAAGGGAAAATTTTTTATCGTATAGGATTTATCTAAAATTGGAGGAACATAAGATTTAAAAGATTGATTAAATCTATAGGCTAGCATCTTAGATAAAGCATAATTCTTATGTTTTCAGTGATCAATTATAAGTCCTATAGCCCAAATATATTTTCTTCTCAGCTTCTTTTTATTTTTATCTGTTTGTTTTGTTCTACATTCATATTTATTTGTTTTGTTTTCATTAGCTGCCTTTTATATTTGTTTTTAAGTTTGAAAAATTCAAGGGGTTATATTTCTTTTTATTTTCTTTTAGTGCATCATTAGAAATAAATTTAAACTCTCCCTAGCTCCATGTGGATTCAACCTTAGCTCACCTTACTCCACAGTTAGGTAGTTAGGAATTTATTATTTAGTGGTTCGTAATAGACCTATCAAATTTTTGGTGTCGATGCCGAAGAGCTGACTTGGTGTTTTTACTAATTTTTCCGTTGTTTTTATTTTTGTTGATTTTTAACACCTTTGTATTCTATTTGTTTATATTTTATAACTTTTTCAAGTAATGGCTTATTTTCAACATAATTTTATTCTCATCTTTCATGCAATAATTCTCATGTTGATGATTCTGAGGTTGATGCAATCTCAAGATTGGAATAACAGGTAACAAATCTCACGTCCTTAGTGGAGCAAGTTGCGATAGATATTATAGAGACTAAGGTATTTGATTTTTGTTTATTTTCAGACCATTATTTTGATATATACCCTACTTATAGGTTAAATAGCAGTTTTATGAAGTTGGTAGTTCTCAAGAGGGTTAACAGGAATAGAATACAAATTTCAAGGTTCATATGGCCTTCTAGATTCAAAGGAGTACTCTTGTTCCCTCACCTTTATGTTTTTCTATCGTTTTTAAGACATTGAGAACAATGTCCAATTTAAGTGTAGGGGTAGGGCAGGTTCAAAATTTTTTTCACTTGAGCTATTATGAGCCCAATGGTGATCATTTGAATATGTGTAGCTTAAAATGATTTTTATCTTTAGTTAATAGTTATTTGTGGTACTTAAGGGAAATTGATGCTTTTAACTTAAGGAACTTTGCTTACCTCTTGAAATGATGCCAAGTTTTTCTCTTTTCTTGTTCTTTTGAGTGCTTTGCATGTGTTTAGTGATCCATTTGTATGATATTTAATATTTAAGTCTGTTTTCTATGGTTTTCCATATGAACGTGGAAATTGATTTTTAAAAATAAAGTGTTGAAAAAAAAAGAGAAAGAGAAGAAGAAAAGAAAAAGAAGAGAGAGAAGAAAAAGAAAGAAAATAAAAACATGCAAAATGTGTGAGTTATTAAATAAAATGAGAAATTTTCACTCTATTTTTTTCGAACTATATAGAGATCGCAATTGTGAGTGGTGCTAATAGCCATGTGAGATGGTGATCTAGCCTAGTAATTGAGGATATTTTTGACAAAGTATTTACCTTTACATTAAAAAGCTAGATGACTTCTCAAACAAGTTTAAGGAATATCCAGTTGAGTAATCAAGGTCATTCAAGACAAGGTGTTTGACTTCATGTAAAAATATTAGATGAACTCTAAAACATTACTTAAAAATAAAAAGCGTTTTTTTATTTTTTTAATTAATTCAATCATCCTTGACTAGTTTGTGTAATAACCTATGCAAAATAGCTTGAATGTTGGAAATTATGTATATTGGGTTACTTTTTCACTAATTATGTGCTTTGCTTGTGAATATCTTGTTTTTTACTATGATATAGTTGAAATTGGTGAATTGTATTAAAAGCATTGATTGATTTGTGTTGTGTTTAAGTAACTATTGACTCTTGATTGAGATTATTTGAGTGAATTATTTAAGTCATTGCTTGAGGATAAGCAATAGTTCAAGCATAAGGGTGATTGATAGGATTGAATTATATTAAGTTTAAATGTGCATTTTAATGTGAATTCATCCTTATTTTGATGTTTAAATGCTTATTTTGTGTTCTTATTGAGTTTACATGCAACTTTAATCACTGAACTCAAATACAAGTTGAAAGGAAGAAGCTTGGGAGTGATTTGGAGTAAAAATGGAGCAAAGGTTAGAATTTCACAAGTAATATAACGGGCTGGAGAGGGTAATACAACAGTCCAATAGACCACCATATAGCTTCCAATATCGAAAGCTATACTGCAGTCAACATATAGTCGTATAACTTAAATGACCCGCCATATTACTCTTTGCTAGTGAAAAAAAAGAACAAAGGTAACTAAGTCTTTTTCCCATCCTCAGTTATACCCTAATTGGCAAGGGTATTTAAAGGCTTCTAAACCTCAAGAGAAGGTAGACTCTAGCAGCCTCCACCATCTTCTTAGAGTTTCATCTTTTTTTTTTCTTTTTCTTAAGGTTTAGTTTTATTTTGATTTTTCTTCCTTGTTATTTTAGTTTCTATCATTAGATTAAGTATTTTGGCATTATTTCCTTTTTGTTTTCTAGTTCTATGCTATTGTTTTTGGTCTTTTCGTTTATTATGGTTATGTCTTTCTTTTTGGTTATGTTAAATATGTTAAATCTTAAGTTTTTCTTATTAAAGTGCTTGTTTCTTTATTTTCCAAACCTTTGTGTCTTTCATTCCTTTATGTTTTCTGCCTATTTATATTCCTTCTTATTAATTTCAGTTTGTTTTGGTTTTAATTTCATTATGTGAAGTTAGATTTCCTTTAGGTAGGAAGATATTAATAGAATAATGGCTTTATAATTGTGAGAATTGACATAATTAGCATTGGGCATCGTGCTTTTAATTAAGATTAAATTGGAATTAAGGTTAAATGATATGAATTAGGAATTTTTTTTATAGATTTGGCCAATCTATTTGTGATTCTCAGTTCAATTGCTAGGTATAAGTTTTAGATACGTAATCGTCAGTAGCAAATACCATAGGTAGCAATAGGCTAAGTGATTTTGTAGGTAAACTTAGTCAACTTAACCTAGAAATTTAGTTCTTTAAGTTATACAATCCAAGCTTGCGAGATTATGGATTAGGCTAGTCATTCCCTAGTTTCTAATGCTATTATGCGATTAAATTTGAGGAGTTTGTTCTAAGTTATTGCGTGATTAGGTAAAAATTTTCTATCATATAAGATTTGTTTAAAATTAGAGGAACTTAGGATTGAAGAGCTTATTTGGATCCATAGTCTAGCATCTTAGTGAAAGAACAATTTTTATGATTTCAATAACCAATTGTAAGTCCTAAAGCCCAAATATATGTTCTGTCCAGGTTCCTTTTATATTTATCTGTCTCTTTTTGTTCTACGTTTGTGCTTATTTGTTTTGTTTTCATTAGTTGTCTTTTATATTTGTTTTTAAGTTTGAAAAATTCAAGGTGTTTTATTTCTTTTTATTTTATTTTAGCATAACATTAGAAATAGATTTAAAATCTCCCTAGCTCCATGTGGATTCCACCTTAGCTTACCCTACTGCAAAGTTAGGTAGTAAGGAATTTATTATTTAGTGGCTTGTGACAGACCTATAAAATACTCTAGCGTTTGTTTTACTTATTCAATGTTTAGGTTATAATTTTATGTCTTTGTTTTGATTTTGTTGTGGAAGATGTGGTAGTAAAAAAAACATTAGCAAGATTGCTAGTAATTTGAGCTTAGAGTCAAAGAATTTAAATGTGGACTTTTGGGAAAGCCATTATGCATAAAATTATGAATCCTATCCCTTTGACTACTCACCTTACCCTTATTACTCTTGATTGAATCCATATCACTTTGAATCACCTTACTATCCTTATCAATCACCCCTAATTTCAATTTTATTCTAAGAAATACCATAAGTAACCTTATGGCCTTGTCTAAATCGGGAGGCAAGAGTTTCCAAATTAATTAAAATGAAAGATATTATACGAGAGTTCAGGAAAATGAAATCACTCTTGAAATTAAGTGGACTTAGGAACAAGGTCAGTTTAGAATTGAAATTAGAGTCCTAAATGGAGCAATTAGAAAGATCAATATGAGAAACATCTCTATTTAAATGAATGAGATCACTAAATATGATATAAGTAAGTTACCAAATTTTGATGTCGATAGTGGTGGGCAAGAGCTTTCAATTGTTAATGATGAGAGCATGAATGATATACAAGTTTTTGAAATTAGAGACATTGAGGATGTCTTAGGGAGTGATGGAGAATTTGATCAGGTATATTATTGAAGTCAATGAAAGAGAACCATAATCCCAAGATTTAGAAGCCATTGAATTTCAATTAAATGATGGTAAGGAGTAGCTTATTGTTGACTTATATGAATTGAAAAAAGAATCTGATGGTGAGGTAATCAGGAGTGAGGGATTGTTGGAATTAATGGCACCATTTGAGAGTGTTGGTTTCATTGGGGTTACATCTTTCGATCCTAGGTCAAAAGTTGTTATTCATGAATTTTTACCATGGTACTTTGAAAAAGGTAAAAGACTTGCATTATTTTTCATCAAGGGTTAGGTTTATGATTCATTTAAACACTTGATTAGAGGTGGAGAAACCCTTAGGAGTTTCGCTTGCCCACATCAAGAGAATGAAGTAAGGAAGATAAGTGTTGGACTAAGGAAGGGATTGAAAATTCTTTAACCTTAGGGTCCAGCTACAAGACCTTAAAAAAGTACTTGTTCGGAGGAAACCTAATCGTAGAAGTAGGATATTGTTATTGAATGAAAGTTTAATGTGTTTTGAATAAATCTTAGAGTGTTTTAATATAGCTTGGTTTGTCTTTATTTGAATTTTGTGCACTTTCCTTAATATGTCCTTCGTTTGGTATGATTTTACTTTAGTTTTTGAGTGTTTAAAAATCCCATTCTAGAAAAAATTGATACACAATCAAATTAAGTTTTTTTGGCCCTGAATTTAGGAAGAATTTGATGAGGCATTAGAGTGAAAATCATGTTAAATTTAGCAGACTATTAATGGTGGTTGGGTGACCTATCGTTAAAGGCCACCGTTAGATTGTTTTTAGTTGGTTTTTATTATTAATATTTTCTAATTTGAGTTTTTAGGTTTTGTTTCAAGTGTTCAGCAGTGCATACACTTTTTTTAGAGAAAGAATACCATATAGGGATGTGATTTGGTTCATTCTAAACTCTCAATTTTGTGTATTATTATTATTAAATTGAATTATTCAAAGTTATATTACTTAAGTTATATTTTCCATGTTCTAATTTGATTTTTAGTTAAAGTTAGGTTGTTTAATGTGTTAATTAATTCCTTGTGATTGATTTGTGAGCTAATATTTATTTGTTGAATGTTTAATACTTACCTTAACTTGATCGATTAAGATAAAGTCATTAGAAAATCTAGGATAAGAGAAATCTACCTAGGTTATTGGATAAATTAATAAACAGCGTGGTTTAAATAAATGCATGATCAAACCCTAGTTAATTATAATGATGCTAGTTATAAAATAAGGAAATTTAGGACTAGACTTCTTAATCTTTATGCCTGTTACTTAAGTTTGATGCATGACTAAACTTTAGAATAGGACTAGTAGAGATAAGGCAGTGACTTAAGCATAACATTATTTTGATTTAGTGAAGATATCTTAGATTAGGCATCACAGACTTTAGATTAATTAAATCGTCAATCACCTGAGCTTGAATGAATAACTGTAATTAGGAAACTCAATCTTAAGCCTTTGTTGCAATTAATTGGAAACTTTTTAGGTTTTCTAATTTAAGTTTGTAGTCTTTTAATTAATTAAATTGCAATTCCATATTTTTAAAATAATTGTAATTTGAGTAACTTAGGCATTACATTGTTTCCCCTTGGGATTGACATTTAGAGTCTTAAGTGTAATCTACTATATCACTTGTTAACCAGTGTACTTGTAAAAAATTTGGTCTTGAATTAATTATAGAAATATGCGTCAAAGGATAGATTTATTTAAGCTTATTTTTTGTAAGACTGACCGACAATAGATGTTAAGAGACATAATTTGATGCCATTAAAGTTTCAAATTGAGGCACAAGGGTTAAAGAGAAAGATTAAGACTAAGATCACATTCTTAAAGAGGTTATACCTTGTATTTTTTATTGTAAATATTATCTTAGTCCTCTTAAAGTGTTTATGGACTCAAATAATGTATATTGCTTTCATGTTTAGGTTTTATACCTATAGGTTACATAATAAAGAGGAATTGTATGGGAAAAGTTTCTGGATAACCCTCTTACTACACTTTTACCTTTTAAAGAACTATCTTGAAGGTTGTATGTGTAAAAAAAATGTTTGAAAATATTAGGATATGATTTGGGATTGGTTAAATAGTTAAAATGTGTTAAGTAAACCAAATTTTGAGAGGATTGGTTAGCTAATGGTGGTTGACCAATGGGATTGGTAGTGGTTAACCAGCGTGTCATTTTCGCAAAGATTAGTCGACTAATAAGATTGATTAGTGAACCAATGCATTTGAGTGAATGACTAGTAGGGCATAAAAATAGGTTCCAACTACTAGCTCCAAGGGAAAAAATTATATTAAATAGTTTTTAATGTATTCCAATAAATATGAATGTCTAATGGGAGGATTTTTACCTATAAATAAACATGTAGGAGTATATGTTATACAACAAGAAGCATTAAAAAGAATCAAATTAAGTTGTAGAGGCATTTGAGTGTTCTTTAAGAGTGTTTTGGGTGCATTTTTATGAAGTTTTGGTGCCCCTCTAAACATTTTGGGATAGTCAAATGAGAATTTCTTGAAGTGTATTTTGAGGTATTGTAAGGGTTATTCTTGTCTTGTAAAAAAGAGAATGGTTAAGGATTGATCTTCACCCTTTAAAGAAAATATTGTGAAATTTTTAACAAGGTATTATAGAGTGGACGTAGTGTGTTTTATGCATCAAACCATTATAAAATTGGTTTTTCTCTCTCTTTCCTTTCCTCTTTACTTTTCAAGTTTAATTTGGTTAGATTTATATATCATATTTCAAATTTCATAGGGTGAATTTTTACAATTAAGTTAAGACTTAAAAAAATTTAGAGTCACCTAATTCAACTCCTTTTTAAACATCATATAAGGGCCACTAAATGTTATCAAAAAGATGACCCACATTAGTATATTTCTAATGAAATAGTGAGTATAAGATCATAACATGGCACATTGAACACTTAGTATCATCCACTAGTCTATGAGACCAAAAAATTAGTAGAGAACTTTTCTTTGATGGAAATAACTACCTATATTAGAAGACTAGGATAAAATTCTTCATAATAGTAGAAAATATAGATTTACTGAACATAGTTTCAAATAGCCCTTACATACCCACTTAGATTGTAAGAGATAAAGAGATACCCAAAATAAAGAAAAATGGGATAACAATGATAAGAGACTAGTTTCATTAAATAAGAAGGCTGTACATATCTTGTTTTATACTTTAGGAAAAAATGAGTTTGATAGAGTATTCATATATGAAACCACTTATAAAATTTGTCACATATTAGAGGTAACATATGAAAGTTCTAATCAAGTAAAGGAAGGTAAGGTTAGCATGTTAATATACCAATATGAGCTCTTTCACATGATGCATGATGAAAGAATTTCTTTTATGTATGCTAGATTATTGATAATGTACATGCCCTTATAGGATTAGGTAAGACTTATACTAAAATTGAATTGATGAGCCCTTGGAAGAATTGATTGCATCTCTTTTAATCCATGAAATGAAGCTAAAGGAGATACAATAGGAGGAGACCATTCACAAGAAGAAGAACATGGCATTCAAAGCATCAAGAGAATATTTTAGTGATGATGATGATGCCTTCACAAGTAATAGTGATGAGGATGAAATAGCATTCCTTACAAGGAGCTTCAAGAAATTTCTTAAGAAGAAGAGATCCACAAGTAGAAGGGGCTATAAGGAAAGTAAGTACATCTCTAAGCATAAGTTACCTAGCATAACTTGTTTTGAATGAAATGAAACTAACTATATAAGGCATGATGCCCATTTCTCAACAAACATGACAAAAAGGAGAAAAAAAGGCAAGAAAAAGAAAGCCCTAAAAGCTACTACATGGGATGACATTGTTAAGTTTGAGAGTGAAGAAGAAGTGGTACACACGTGTTTCATGGCAAACGATGAGGTACCATCTTGCTCTACCTATTATAATGAAAATGATGGTGATGTTGACTTTACATATAATGAATTAGATAAGTAATTAGAAGTTTTAACTAAGAAAAATAAGAAGTTGTCTACTAAATACGAGACACTTTGAAACTATGAAAATGATGCAAATTACAAATTAATAAGCTTAAACATGGCTTGGAATAAAAGATTGTAGATAAGGATAATAAGCAAAAATTGATAAATGAGAATGCATATTGAAAAGAGAAGTACAAAGCTGTAAGAAGTCACTATCCAAATTCATCAAAGGAAATGAGAAATTATAATCCATGCTTAATACACAAAAGGTTCAAATTATAGATATAATTTATGATATCCCTATGATAATGCACCATCCAGTAGTAAGATAACTTTTGTCAAATGAAAGAATTTAAATCATGACCATATTTATAAATTAAATGAATAAAATGCTTCCAAATTTGGGTCACAAAGTAGGATAAGATTTCATACTTACATGAATGGTCCTAACACTAGATCTAGAAGAACACCTTAATATCTATACTATGACACAATTTCACCCTCCAAGGTCTAATCACCACACGAGGACCTATAATGACTTAAGATTTAGGGGTGCATATGGATATGAAAATAGGACACATACTTCTATATTTTTTTTTCACTTTTATGGATATTATAGACATTGCAAAATATTTTTTTAATGAAAAAGTAAGAAAATAGAATTATATTCAAAGAGGTTGAAATAAGAATAAATTAATTAACCCCAAGCTACTAGAAACGTGTTGAATCTTGTTTTGTAGGTCAGTGGACTTCAAAGACATCTCCAAAATTAAAAGGATAATCAATAAGATACATTGTTGAACCAAGTGAGGGTAGAAACTAAATGGTAATTGGTGATTCACAAGAGGAAGGTACATATTTTTCTTGGTTATGTTATCTTGAATTTGTTTAGAAAAATGAAGTGGAATTAAGTAATACTTGATCAAATTAAGTGATAAGTGATTGTTAGAATGATAAAATTAAGTACTTTATCAAACTAAGTGATAATTGATTATCAGAATGATCAAATTAAATGGTACTTGAGGATTTAAATGATTTGGAGTTATGAAAAATGGAGTTTAATTTGTTTTGAGGCTCTAGTGATTTATTATATGTTAGTAGTTGATTTAAGTGTGTTTAGTATTGAATATTGGAAAATGTGTGTTTTTAATGCACATTGATCTACTAGTAGCTAGGCTTGTCTCCCAATGAGTGGGTCAACCAATGCCTTGGATTGAACTAGCTAAATAATATTAAGGACTAGTTGACCAAAATCAATGACTGATCGACTAGTTAATTGAATTTTAAAACTCTTTTTACCCTCGTCTATTTATTTTTACAAACTCCTCCCCTTTCATAACAAACCTTTTCCCTCTAACACTAGGAACTCTTTTTGTTATTGATGTTATACCCTCTTCAATCTTCCTTTTTCTTTACAAACTTTTGAATTAGGTTTCTTTAATAAATCCCCTAATTTCATCCATTTTCCTTCTATGACTCTCTCTTCTTTTTCGATAATTTCTACTCTCTAACAAAGTATTTGGCAACAAGTTTTAGATCTTTGGAATGCTTTTCATGCCTACTTCTTATTTACCCCATAATATTTTTTTTGTAATTTAGCAATTAATTCCTAGGGATAATCCCTAAACTCTATTGAAATTAAGGATTTCCAATTCTTAAAAATCTTAGTTTCAATTAAACATCAATTAGAGTTTAATTTATCATCTTTTAGAGTTGTAGAAAATCAATTTCATATTAATGCATTTAAATTGCATAAAATTTTAGATTTAAAAGAATTATGATTTTAGAGTTAGGATTTAGCAAATTCTAACAATTTTTTTAAAATTACTTAATTTTTAAAATTAAAAAGAATCAATAAATTGAAGTTATTGAGAGCTTAGATTCAAAGATACATCATAGATTAATCAAACTAATATACGGCATTTAGAGCAATTAAATAGTTGTTTATAGAAGACAATAACTAGAACTTTAGACTATTACATTAGTGGAGAGGTTAAAGGAAATATGGAGATAAGTGAAGTGCTAAAGCTTCTTTCCCATACTATCTCAAAGATTCCAAGAAAGTTGTAGATTTTGAGATAGGCTACGGATGTTTAGACTTGCCATCATCACTTCCTAGTTCTAATTCAGTTCTTATTTAACAAAGACATTCACCTCTTTGCTTTCATTCTTGAAAGTACTATTATTTCTTTTAAACCTTAAGGCACAAATAGAATAGTAGAATGAGAGTTTGAAAGCAGTATAATATGAATGGAAGAGTTTATAACGATTAGTAGCGAAAGTTAAGGTATTAATCTAGCTTTTAGAGGTAGAATGGAAGTTCAATAGAGATTGGAACTTGATCTCAAGTTAAGAGTAAAAGTCACACATGAAAAATAGGTGATCATGGAAAATTAGAAGAAAGTTTTAAAAATTTGAACCTTAAAATGCATATGATTTTTTTTTTCCAATTTTGGTTATCTCTAATTTAGGATTTTAAATTTTGGGTTTCTTTTCAAAACTTAAATAAATTATGGATGGTTTTATAAAATTAACTTATTAGAAATACAATTGAGAGCTAATACGATTTCTTTCAAATTTCAACTTGATTGGTTACATACTTTTTGATGATGAAATCATGTTAATAACTCAGATGCATCATTCTTAAATTTAATTTTTCAATAAAAAGGGACCTAAAATTAATTGGGGTTTAGGGCAGAAGAGTTTGGTTGATAGAAGTACTTTTCTATATAGGTTGTGTTATCGATCATTGAATATTGATATCAATTCATAATCTCACTCTTAGAGATTTCTTAGAATCCAAAGTCTGTCTTTATCCTCATTATCCCACAAAAACTAAATTCCATTCTTAGAGTTTCCTTAGTGTTTCTTTTTAAAAGCTTTCATTATGATTAGGGCTAAAGGTGGTAGTTCAATTAGAGTTAAAATATGAGAAGCCCCATATCATGATGAATAGTTTGATATTGACTCTCTTCAATTTCTTAATTATTCTATTAGAGAGCCTCATAAAAATTGTCTTATTTCCTTTTCTTATTTAGATCATTTTAAGCAATATGTTCTTATTCAATTTTTCATTGCACAAAGGTGGGGACATTTGCTTATGCTACCTTCTAGATTTAGTTATATCAATGTAAGGGTTTTCTTTTAGAGAGCATTGAGTAAGAGATGAGTACCACATCATTTCTAAAATTGAAGGTGTCTCCATCTATCTTTATAAAGATATAATAAATGGAATCCTAGATATTCCCATTCATAGGCAATACTCTTATTACAATTGTATGTCTAAACATAGCAACCTTTAAGGAGGATATTGTTGTGTTTTATATCTGATCAATTACAATTCACTTTATTTAATTTAAAACCCACTAAAGGCAAGCATATCTTATCAATAAGTAATATGAATGGTTGGTACCGATTGTCATTTCCTCAAGGACCTAATTATAAATACGATGTCACCTAGTGTTTAATTGTTCAGACAATTCAAATGTTCAATTGTTAAGAACTTAATAATTAAATAAAATAACTAACTCATGATTCATTATAAACATATTAACTAATTAAAACTCCTTCAACAATCTAATCCAACTAAGGTTCTGGATTTCACTAGGTTAATAAACTTACAAAATTAAATATTAAAAAGATCTAGGATATTACCAATGGTCATGGGCATACCTTTGCTCTTTTAAACATAAATTATAATAAAAGGCATAAAGATCAAGAAGCCTAAACCTAAGGTCTTTAGATTTATGAATCCTCATAAAAGATTCTAAAGTTTGGTCCACTTTTAGATTCAATTTTGTTATCTAATTGATTTTTAATAATTAAAAGCCAATGGCCACGAAACCTTTAATTACCTATTAATCTAACTCAAGTGATCAAGCTAAGAAAGATTAAATTAAGCACTCAATTAGATAAAAATCTTCCAAACCAATTAGTAATAACCTATCTACTCTCCTAAACTTAGCTAAGACAATTTATACGCACATATTTAACAATGAACATAAAGATGTAATAGTAAAATGCATATTATTTCACTGACAATAAAATATAAATTCAATATTAAACGAAATTTTTTTAAAGGAAATAAAATTGAAATATGATCTATCCCTATTGATTTCTTATCCTTCACTCACATAAGATCTCCTTATGAGTCTTAATTGCTAATACAATGATAAACACAACAAAAGAAAACAAAACTTAAAACTTAATATCTAACTCCCTTTCTTACCTCTATAGTTTCTCCTTTTATATCTCCTAGGTGTCTAATGGGGTTCCAAACCTAAAACACATAAAATAAGGGTGGATTAGTCTTTTTGTCCCATAAAAATCTCTTTCAGATATTCAATTTACGATCCAAATCTAATTGGGATTAATGCTATCTTTTATGATTGTTGTTATTATTTTGTCATTAATTGTCACTATAACGACGATAACGACACCATTTAAGGTTATAATTTTACTTATATCTTCACCTTAAAATATAAGAGTGGGCTTCTATCCAATTTTGCCAAAAATCAATATTTTTTATCTAGTTAACCCTAAAATCTGAATAAACTTGACACTAAAAAAGAGAACTAATAAATATTATGAATTCATACTTCTAATGGGTGAAACCATTAAATATTACATTATAAAAATAATCTATTTTACCCACTAACATTTCCATAAAACTTGAATTATTTCTTATCCTCAAGAAACTTATTTAGATACTTATAAAGAAATATTACTGTTGCACCAAGGGGTTCTAATCATGTGTTTTGATGATGACAAAACATTATTCTTACTAATGTTTAAGTCTTTGATGTTTATAAGATAGG
>JAOXYD010024488.1:0-28049 GCA_028565735.1 Pinacopodium congolense | reverse complement strand
TAATAACTTATAATAACTTACAATTGGTGCATTTCAATCATCAAATGGGTGAAAACATAGCAAAATATGCGCTTTAAATCAATATAAATCTCCCATTAACAATTGAGTTGTATGCATGAATTTGGATTATGTAGCTTAAGGACAACAAACCATGTTGATTAATTGAAGTAGTCAGTGCATAAGCTCAGTCAATAACTGATGTTTGAGTGATGGGGCATGTATGGAATTTTGATGGCTTTCATTTAAGCACATGTGAGGTTTTGAGCTATATGACTGCATCTTATAGTAATTTATATTCTTTGTTGTGTGTGATGCTTTTCTATATGGATTACCTTCAGAACTTACTCTGAACCTATTTGATACCACTAGTTGCATGCTTTATGGACATGATAACAGACTTCTTTATTTTTAACCTTTAACTTAAATGACCTACCAAGCCATTTTCCCTTTACAAACCCCTTTGAGCCTTTAACTTTGTTTATTTCCGAATTAATCACCTTGCATTAAAACATGAAAAACCTTTTAGCCTTACCCTGTCATAAATTGAATGAAGTACTAAGTATTTGATGTCTTTGGTTTAGGGACTTTTGTTTTGTTTATTATTATGAGATATTTAGAGGTACATCTACTCATGTGTTGTTGATTTGTACTACTGCTATCCTCTTTCATGTTTATTTAAAAAAAAAGAAAAAAGAAAAAAAGGAAAAAAAGGAAAAGAAGGAAAAGAAAAAGAAGAAGAAAAGAATAAAACTCAGTAGCATTGGATAGTGATGAGTAGTTATAGTCCCATGTTTCTATTTGCACATATTAGAACTTATATTTTAATGTCCCATGTTACTTAGTGGTTTGTGAATGCTTGTGAGTAACCTTTTGACAAGCCCCTTTCCTGATGACTAGGTGACCTGCTCGATATCCCACGAAAATCCTCCAGTCGATATCTAGTCCAACTAGAAAGTCCTCCTAGGGCTAAGCCTTTTCCCTTTTCTTCACAATATGTTCAAGTCAATATAACGAAAAGAAAAAGGAATAGTAGTGAAAGTTTATAAAAGAAACATTTATTAAAAATTTCAGCAGTATAATGACTATTATTTAATAAAACAAAAAATTTTAGGTTCATGAAAAGCAATCCGAAACACTTATATCCACTTAACTAAAGTACCACTACTACTTTTGGACTTCAAGTCCATTAAAAAACAATTTCAAAGGATCAAACTCCTTCCTACATTTAGTTAAAGAAAATAAGATTTATAAAAAAACCACATTCTCACAACCTAAGTTCAAGACATGTTTACAAAGATGAACTATATGTAGTAAAACGTTTACAATTTATATTGACACAAAAGATATTCAAAGTATGTTCATAATTATGCAATACGAGTAAAGCAAATGCCCAAGCAAAATTGCCTACACATCCATACGTGATAAAGGTAGTTACTCAAATGGTGGAGTCCCTGCTACTGAAGTCCCTGAGTGTGCATTTGGGAGGTTCAAATTTAAAAAGAACAAAAAATAAAGGGTGAGCTAAATGAGATCAGTGAGTGTTATGGTTTCCATTAAAAACGTTTATACAAGCATTAACCTCTATATTTTCATCGTTATTTTATTTTATTTTATTTTATTACTAGGATCCTCAAACTCCCTATTCAAGTGAAAATACTATGTACTCGGGTTCACTATACATCCGAAAATACTATTAACCTAGAATAAAGTCTATAAACAGGTAAAAGGGAAAGTTCGAGATTTTAAACCTTTGACCTTATTGTCCTACCGTAACTTAAGCCCGATTACAACCTTTAGTAAAAAAAAACCCTTTTGATCCATGTTGGCATGTACTCTATGTAGTTGAAAATGGGTGAATTTGTAAGCCTATGGTAGTGTAGTCTCTTAAAGGAAGCTTTGAGTGAAACACAACCCTTATACACTTGAGTGACATGAGTGAATCTTATACACTTAAGTGACATGAGTGAATATCGTAAGGAAAGTCCATTTAATTTTGTACTTGTTTTTTATTAATGGCATCTCCCTTTAATTTTGTTTATGTGCATTAATGAAAAGATTATGATATGTGTAGTAGTTTGATACTTGAGTTGTCGAAGTTTGAAGGATTGCATACACTTGATTTTCTGTGAAAGAGAAATGATAGAATATGTTGTTTGTTTTTAAACTACTTGACGAGATATTCTTTTATGGATTCAAGTGAGTTGCTTGAGGATAAGCAACAATTTAAGTGTGGGGGTGTTGTTAATGGGTGATTTATATTGATTTTATATGCATATTTTGCTATGTTTTCACCAATTTGATGTTTGAAATGAACCAATTGTAAGTTATGATAAGTTATTATTGTTGATTTTAGGAACATATGATGTTTGGAGCAAATCGGAGTTAGTTTAGAGTAAAGAAAGGCAAAAGAATCGAATTTGAAGGCCATTAACGGCATCATGTCAGGGTGCCATTGAAGGAAGTATGGTACCATTGAAGGAAGAACACCCTACCATTGATGGTTAATTTTAGCACCATCAATGGCACCCTCCATCTCACCATTGATCAGCAAACAGGGCATCGTTGAAGGCACTGTACTCAACGTTTCATTAAATTTAGTGCCAAATCATGACGAAACTATGTAGTATCAACTCTTAAACCCTAAGGAAATATGAGAGGGACTATAAATAGCAAATTTACCTCACAAAACTGGGGAGAGCCACTAGAATCATCATCTCCATCACCATTCATCTTCTCTATGTAGATTTTTTTCCTGTTTTAGAGTCCAGGTCATTTTTCAATCTCAATCTTGTGTTTTTAGGGCTTTGAAGCATTGAAACTTTATAGAGAACTTCAGGAAGTGAACAACTATTTGTTTGTCTTCTGTATTTTCATTTCATAGCTTGTAAAGATTTTGTTTTCGTTGATTAATCTATGGATATGTATATTTTGACCATCTATTATGTTCCTTTGATTAATGTGTGTGGGTAATTCATTTTTAGCTGAGGTTAAGGATTGATTTGGGTTAGAAATAAGTTTTGTGGATGTGCTTTTGTTGGATTGAATGCTTATTGAGCCTTAGATTTCCTTGATCATCTAGATCATGGCCTTATGAGAATGAGTTCATGACTATTGTAGCTTATTTTACCCGATAATCGATCTAAGAACATACCTGAACCTAAGAGTGAACTAAACCTTAAGATCTTGTGTGAGGACATCTATGGTTAAAGACCTTAATCTTAGGCCTCTAGTATTTAATGCCTTGTATTCTAAGTAATCTATGGACCAAGTAGGTTAATTGAGAGTTTAAGAGAAGAGAGATGCCTCTGACTATTAGGTATAACTTGTTTAAGTGAGGTAAGTCCTAAACCAATCAACTGTTGTCAAATTTAGGAAGCCTAACCCAAATTAAGTATGAAAACTTAGCCATTTCTAGTCTCTTAAATCAAGTGTTATTGCATTTAGTTCATCTTACATCTTGCATACTTCCTTTTGTTGCTTATTTTTCTTAATATTCAAATCAATTAAATTCTAGATTTCTGAGTTAATTGTGCATTGTTGAATTAAATTGCTTGCATATTTGACTTTCCCTTAGGTACGATACTTGGTTTTACTCCATTTTTATTACTTTTTGATAGGGTTCACTTGCCTCAATTGTTTGCTCTAGGATTAGATTTTCTTATATATATTGTTTTAATTAGACTAGCAACATGGTAGCTATTATTATAAATGAATTCAATTGGAGACAAATGCACATATCTACTACTACAAAAATCTATCACACACATCCTCGACATATCCTCTAGGGTCTAAATTATTCTCTCAAACTTTCCATCAGTCTGAGGATTAAATTCCGTACTAAAATCTAATTTAGTGTCTAATTCCTCCTATAATTTCCTCTGGAATTGAGAAGTAAATGGCAATTATTGATTCGATATTATTAATATGAGTACTCTATGGAGGCATAGTATTAGCTCAATATACACATACATTAGTTTAGATACTGAGTAAGTAGTTTTCATGGGTAGGAAATGCGTTGACTTCATCAACCTATCTACAACAACCCAAATTAAGTCACATTAGGTTATTATATAAGGTAGGCCAACCATGAAATCCATTGTAATCTTCTCCCATTTCCATTTAAGAATTGGTACTGATTATAACTTGCCCGAGGGCCTCTAATTTTTAGCTTTTACTTATTGGCACATTAAGCACTTATGGATATATTCAGCCACATTCTTTTTCATACTGTCTCCCTAATATGTGCCTATAACGTTATGGTACATCTTGGTGGAACGTGAATGTACATTATAAACTGCATAATAGGCTTCTTCTAAAATA
The DNA here is from genome assembly GCA_028565735.1 of Pinacopodium congolense. Taxonomy (NCBI): domain Eukaryota; kingdom Viridiplantae; phylum Streptophyta; class Magnoliopsida; order Malpighiales; family Erythroxylaceae; genus Pinacopodium; species Pinacopodium congolense. The sequence continues at coordinate 23,729 of JAOXYD010024488.1, read as the reverse complement.
TCCTCCTTCAAGCTCTCTACATCAAGAGCATACAATCTCCCATTCATTCTTAGGATGCCTTCTTTATCATTCTTAAACGCGGTGTAATGTCCTTTTCAAACTTTATACATAAGCTTTTGAAATTTAGGATCTTAACGTTGTGTGACCCTAATCTTGTTCAAAAATATTGATTGCACCCTGATGTTAGTTAGTAGTACTTATGAATATGAAATTGAAATTTGAAACTGAGTGCTTTAATTCATCAAATCATGTAACTCTTTAGTCAAAGCTCTTCGCTCTACTATGGTATACACTAAACTACCTAGAGATTTCTTATTTAGTGTATCTGCTATGACATTTGTATTTCCTAGATGATATTGAATTGTCCAATCGTAATCTTTTAATAGTTCCATTCACTTTCCTTGCCTTGAATTCAAGTATTTTTGTTGAAATATATATTTTAGACTCTTGTTATCTATAAAAATCTTACATGTATCACCATACATATAATGTCTTAAACTCTTTGAGATAAAGGTCAATGCTGCCATTTTTAAATAATAGGTAGGGTAATTTTGTTCATGTTTTTTAATTGCCTGGAAGCATATGCAATCATCCTACCATTTTGCATCAATACATATTTAATACCAACTCTCGAAGTATCACGGTATAATTAAAATCCTCCACCTTCCATTGGTAAAGCCAGTACTGAAGCTGTAGGTAAATACTCATTTAGTTTTTTAAAGCTCTTTTTACAGATATTAGACCAAATGAATTGGAAATTATTTTACGTAAATTGGGTTAATGGGGTTATTGCCTTAGAAAAATTTTGAACAAATCTTTGATAGTAGCTTACTAATTCTAAAACTTTTCTCACCTTTGTCATTGTCTTTAGTCTTTCTTAGTTCATAATAGCTTCTACCTTCTTCGAGTTTATTTTTTATTCCTTCTTAAGATACCAAGTATTGTAAAAATGGGACACTGTCAAGCCAAAATTTACACTTTAAGAACTTGACATACAATTTATGTTCTTAAAGTGTTTACAACACAAATCTTAAATGTTAGACATGCTTCTTATCTATTTGCAAATACACTAAAATGTTGTCAATAAAAATGATTATGAACTTATATGAGAATTAATTGAATACTTTATTCATCATATCCATGAAAGCTAATGGAGCATTTATAAGGCCAAAAGACATTACTAAGAACTCATAATGACCGTGTTAAGTTCTAAAGGTAGTCTTAGGTACATCCTCTCCTCTAATCCTCAGCTAACTATATCCAGATCTTAGGTCAATCTTAAAAAAGTACTTAACACCATAAATTTGATCAAATATATCATTAATTCAATGTAGTGGATATTAGATGGTCGCCTTATTCAAATGCTAATAATCAATACATAATCGTAGAGAATTATCATGTTTCCTCACAAATAGTATTAATGAATCTTATGGTGATGTGCTAGGCCTAATGAAGCCCTTATCTAGAAGATCCTATAACTATTCTTTTAATTCCTTTAACTATGCAGGTGGTACTCTTTATAGAGGTATATAAATTAAAGCTATACTAGGCACTAATTCAATATAAAATTCAATTTCTCACTTAGAATGTAACCTTAATAAATCAGGAAACTCAATTGAAAACCGTTGAACTATTGGAATATTTTAAAGACTGTTACTTTTTATGGATAAATTCCTGACTAAAGCCAAAAATCCTTGGCATCTCTATCTGAGCATCTTATTGGTTACTAATGCCAAAATTATTTTGGATGAGATAGTCCTTCTATCTTCTTTAAAGGTAATCTCTATATCCCCTGAAATTCTAAACATCACTTCTTTCTCTCTATAATCCAAGGTACTATAATGACTAAATAAGCCCATTCTTAATATTACATCATATTCTATGATTAGTAGCACTAGAAGATTCATTGTCAATCTCCTACCATCAATCTCCATGGGACAAGAGTAGTAGATTAAATTTGCCTATATGGCATCATACAGAGGTATAGATATTGATAAGAATTTTTCTATTTTATGTGATATTACTTCTAATCTCTTAGTAAAGTTGGCCAACATAAAAGAATGAGTCATCTCGGATCTATCAAAACCACAAATTTTAACCCATAGTTGAGCAGGATACCTGATACTAATGAAATAAAAGCTTGTGCATCTTAAGGAGTAAAGGTGAATGTTTTTCCTTGACTATGGCGTACATATAGAGAGTTAGAGGGTTGTTCTACACTAGAACTTCCAAATCTATCTCCCAAGTTCCTCATTACAAATCCTCATCCCTATTAACCATTGAGTTGTGATCCTCCCTGTAACTGTTGAAATAAAAACTATGTCACATTGAAAAAGGATTGCTGGTATCCCATTGCTGGGCAATTCCTGATTAGATGGCAGTATTGGATGTATCTATAATAAGCTCCTGGTAAATATGTAGCATAGACCCTGATACACCATACCACTTTACTAACAAATGGAGGAATATGAACTCGAACTACTGCTCCCTGAACTCTATTCGCTACTACTACTACTACCTAGTCCAGGCGTGAATTTGAATTTTCTCAGATGTCTACGACCAGATCTCACCTTACCATGAGCTTGACCGTCCTTTTGCTGAGAGCTCCCACTCTAATTATACCCTAGTGAAAAGTTTGATTACTATTACTACTGTTGTTAAGAGAGAGAAGAGTAAAGAGACTCCAACGAGCCTCTTTTTATGTGTAAGTGTTCCAATATTTGTGAGTGGTATAAAACATTTTTGTTAAAAAATTTCTCTTGTAATTGTTGTTATTTTTTATTTTTCTCCTACACTTTGCATCAGAGCCAGTTATCAACATGACTTTAAGTTCAAGTACAGGTTCGCATCAATTTCAATAAGTACAATAAACAATCTTCAAGTTTGATGAAAAAAATAATTTTGCGATGTAGAAGCATTTGATGGAGTTAGTTTTTGAGAAGTAGCGGCTATGGAGAGATTTTGGAAACAATTTTTGTAGAACCAACAGAAGAAAAGGAATTGCCAGCCACTGAAAAATATCAAATAAATTGTGATCGTTCACTCAACGAAAAAGTTTTATTCTTGATATGTCAATCTGTAGAGCTGCCAGTGCTTAAAAAATTATTTCATGCCAAAACAGTAAAAAAGCACAAAATATTTTACTTAATACTTATAAAGGAGCTGAACTAGTTAAAAGAACAAGATTGCAAGGACTTAAAAGACAGTCCGGGTTAATGGAATAAGGAAAAGATGAAAGAATACGCGATTATTTTTCAAGAATGGACAAGTTGGTCAATGATATGAAAAGTAGTAAAGATAAAATAACGAAGAAAGAAGTTATGGAAAATGTTATGTATACACTCACAAGTAAATTTGATTATGTAGTATCAGCTATTGAAGAGTCTAGAAATCTTGACAAAATGACGTTAAATGATCTACAAGCTTTATTGGAATCACAAGAGATACAGATGAACGGAAGATTAGCTAGATTAGATGAACAAGCATTGAAAGCTCAAACTAAGTTCGAAGTTTCAAAGTGAATAGACAAAAAAGAGAATCATAATTCTAAATGGGAAAGAGGAAAGAATTTTAGAATAGGCTAGGTAACTAGAAAAGACAATTTTGGAAGGAAAATCAAATGTTCAATGCTTCAAGTGCAAGTTGTAAAAGATATGGCCATTACAGTAGAGAGTGTTGTGTTAAAGCTTTAAATGACTGAGATAGCTATGCTAAGATTATAGAGAAAGAAAAGGATCTTGAGATATTATTAATAGCTAGTCATGCAGCTGTTAAAGGCAATGATAGCCAGTATTTGCTTGATATAAGATGCACTAATCATTTAACTGGAAAAGGGAATTTTTTTTGACTTAGATGAGAAGTTTCAAACAATGGTAAAGCTTGGTGATAATTCTTTAATTGCAGTTTTGGGGAAAGGGAAAATTGGCATTTGCTTAAAAGATGCATTGTTAAACTACATTTTTTATGTGTATTTATGTGTATTATGCTCTAAACATTTGTCAAAATCTTCTTAGTGTGGGAGAATTGGTAGAGAAAGGTTATGATATACACTTTAATAAACAAGGATGCACAATTACTGATCGAAAGAAAGGAATGATTGCTAAAATGAACATGTCCAAAAATCAACTTTATCCTCTAAACATCAAGTATGAGACTAAATTGTGCTACAACATAACAATTGCAGATGACAATTGGCTTTGGCATATGCATTTTGGACACTTCAATTGTAGAAGCATCAAGTTTTTGGCAAACAAACAATAGGTTTCAGTTTTATCGAGTACACAAATTCCTAATCAATTATGTGAAGCTTGTATAATTGGTAAGGCAAATCGAGATCCTTTTCCTAAAGGAAATTCATAAAAAGCTACAAAACCACTAGAGATTATTTATTTAGATTTATATTGTCTGGAAGTTCCTTCTTTTGGAGGTAATTGATATTTCATTACTTTCATTGATGACTTCAATAGGAAAACATGGGTTTACTTTCTGAAAAATAAATCTGAACCATGTGAAGCATTGAAGAATTTTATAGTATTCATTTAGAAATAAAGTGATCATATGTTAAAGATTTTAAGAATAGATCATGAAACTGAATATATAGTTTGTGATGACTTTCTGAGAAAGAATGGGATAAAGCATTAATTTTTCTGTAAGATATACACCTCGAAAAAATGAAGTAGTAGAAAGAAAGAACAACACTATCATAAATATGGTGAGGAGTATGTTGGATTGTAAAAAATTGTTAAAGATTTTTTGGGCTAAGGCAGTAAGTAGTATGTGCAGTTCATATCTTAAACAGATGTCTAATTAAAAGTGTTTGAGATCAAACTCCAGAAGAAGCATGGAGCGGTATTAAGCCAGATCTGAGTCACTTAATGTTATTTGGGTGTATTTTCTATGATTATATACCTGATGAGTTAAGAAATAAATTAGATGATAGGACAGAAAAATGCATTTTTGTGGGTTACAGTCAAGTAACAAAAGGATACAAGTTGTATAATCTAATTACTCAAAAGGTTATTATAAGAAGAGATGTTACCTTTCAAGAGGATGGAGTTTGGAATTGGTTAGAGAAACAATAGAGTTAATCATATATGCCAGTAATAATTAGTCAGAATAATGAGCCAAAATAAAATCAAGAATCTGGAGAGTTCAGTGATTGGATTACTGAGCCACAAAGATATCCATAACAAGAGCATAGGATACCTGCTCACTTGAAAGACTACCAGCTTAGAAAAGATACTGATCCTGATGATGTTGATGAAGAGAATGTTACTTATTATGCTCTATTTACAGATCATCTAGTAACATTTGAGGAAATAGTAAAAGACAATTGATAGGTTCAAGCAATAAATGAAGAGATTCATGCCATTGAGAAAAGTAATACTTAAAAGCTATTAACTCTTCATGAAGGAAAGAAGGCAATTGGAGTTAAATGGGTGTAAAAACAAAGTACAAACCTAATGGAGATGTGGAGCATTTTAAAGCAAGATTAGTTGCAAAAGGATACAAGCAAAAAACTGGTATTAATTATTTTAAATTATTTTCTCCACTTACAACATTAGATACTATATGGATGATTATCTCTCTCGCTGCTCAAAACCATTGGAAGATCTTTTAAATGGATGTCAAGTCAACTTTTCTAAATGGTGTTATTAAAGAAGAAGTTGCTCAAAACCATTGGAAGATCTTTGAAATGGATGTCAAGTCAACATTTCTAAATGGTGTTATTGAAGAAGAAGTTTTCATTGAACAACCACTTGGGTATATAAAGAAAGAAAGTGTAGATAAAGTTTATAGATCGAAGAAGGCATTGTATGGATTAAAGCAAGCTCCATGAGCATGGTACACTTAAATTGATACATACTTTCTTAATGATGGTTTTTATCGATGCCCATATGAACGTGCCTTATATATAAAAAATAATAAGGATGGAGACATCATTATTGTTTTCTTGTATGTAGATGATTTAATCTTCACAAGTAACAATGAAAGGTTGTTAACAAAATTCAGGGAAGCTATAATTGCACTTTTTGAGATGATAGATATAGGATTAATGTCTTACTTTCTTAGTATTGAAGTAAAACAAACAAGCGATGACATATTCATTTCTCAGAAGAAATATGCTTAAGATATTTTGAAGAAGCTCAAGATGGATACGTGTAAGCCAATATTAACCCCTATTGAAGAAAAGCTAAAACTTATGAAAGATGGTAGCGGTGATTTTGTTGATGCAACAAATTTTAGGAGACTTATTGGAAGTCTAAGGTACTTAACAACAACTAGATCAAATATTGTTTATAGAGTTAGACTTGTGAGTAGATTCATGGATATGCCACGATAATCTCATTGGTAGGCTGTAAAATGAATCCTTCTATATATTAGAGGTACACATGAAGGTGGTATACTTTACTCTTATGGTAATAAGGTGGAGTTCGATAGTACACAGATAGTGATTGGGTTGGTGATACTAAGAATCAAAAAAGAACTTCTAGTTATGTTTTTAATCTTGGTTCTAGAGCTTTTTCTTGGTCATATAAGAAACAACAAGTTATTGCTCTTTCAACAGCAAAAGCTGAATACATTTGCAATTACAAGCTATGCAACTCAAGCTATTAGGTTATGAAGAATGCTTACTTAGTTACAACATCAACAAGATGGTCCTATAACAATTTTATGTGACAACAAATAAACAATTTCTTTAATAAAGAATCCAGTATTTCATGGTCGTAGTAAGCATATTGACATCAAATATCATTATATTCGAGACATGGTAAAAGATAAAGAGATTGTGGTTGACTATTGTTCGTTTGAAAATCAAATAGTTGATATTTTCACAAAAGCCCTCAAAATTGAAGTATTATTTAAGCAAAAGAAGAGACTTAGATTGGTGAAGTATGAAAAGCTTGGTTTAATGGAGGGTGTTGAAAATTAAACCAAACAAGGCTTCTAGTAAAAAAAAAAAAGCTAAAAAATAAGAACATAACCATTGTTTTGAGTAAGTTTAGAGTTTGTATTTGATTTGAATTCTATATATTGTATTTGTTTGACTAAGAGTTATCATCTTTGACTAGGATTTGTGGGAGTTTGTAACCAAATTGACTTCTTCCTCTTCCTATTATAGCCTATAAAAGGAGCTTAGCTCCTTAGTTGAGAAAAGAGAGAGATATGGGAGATAGAAGAGATAAAGAAGAGTAAAGAGAATCCAACGAGCCTCTTTGTATATAAAAGTGTTTCAATATTTGTGAGTGATATAAAACATTTTTTTAATAAAATTTCTTTTGTGAGTGTTGTTATTTTTTAGTTTTCTCTTACATTAAGATTGACCAGCGGAGTCCAGAACCATCCACACTCTGATTCCGATTCCTATTTTTTGAGCGGATGCAAAAGAGAGCCTAGTCAGTATCAAGTCGGTTCTTCATGGAATTGGGAAAATTCAGACTTCGATATGAGTCCTGGGCGAGGTCTCACGCTCGTGGCACTAGACATGGTGATTTGTATTATGTGGCAACTCCAAAAAGAACCACAAGTTGCATTGAGTAGTTTAGACCCAGAAATAAATTTAATAAAGGAAGAAATAAAGATATTAAAACTAAAATAAAGGTGTTTGAATTGAATTCTAAAAAAAGAGGAAACTATAGATGATGAAGAAGAAGAATTAAGAGAAAATCTTAAGCTAAGAAAAAGTATAAGAAGATATTTTGTTTATATTAAATGAGATCATTTTGCAAAAATATTTCAAAATTTTCCAAAACATTTATGAAAATCTGATGACAGATATTATAACCTTATTTAAGACACAAACTTACTTGAACTATATAAAGCAAAAGATAATCCTTATGGAACTTTTACCAGAGATCTAAGAAGTTTAAAAGCTTTAAATAACTAAAAAATAAAGATAAATTATAAAATAAATGTCTTTTTTATGAAAAAATTGTATTAATTACTATAGGATAGTATAAAGGATTATAAGAGAGTAACAAGGATTACAACAGTGCAACAACCAAATAAGGCATTACTTCAACAAGTTAAAAAACTTTGGTGTCATAATATATTCAAAATATTTAGCCATTGCCATGAATCAAACCATACACTACTTATCTTCTTAGTTCCGCTCATATCAACTCAATACGAATCTGTATGATGTACATCTTAAGGTCCTTTTACCTTCAATTATTTTGATAAGGCTTCAGTGTAACTTCCATAACCTCTAGTTCGACTGTATATGAATGGTATCATTCTCCAACTAGAAAGCTATGATCTGCATGAGACTAGTACTTGTTATTTCACATTAATGGCTATCGTTTGGTTTCTAAACTTCCTTGGTGCAGTCTTATGTTTCTCTCTTTCTTGATGATGTGTATAGCTGTGCCAAAATGGATTATGAACTTAATAGAATAGATGCCTACATTTGTGAAAATTCCTTTTTTTATAATTAAAGAAATTAGGCAGATGGTTATATTAATAACGCCTTTCACAAAGCTTATAACTCTTTATTTAGTAAAAAAAATTATAGTATTTAGACAACAAAGATCAATGTTGAAAAAATTTTATTTTCCATTTATAAAAAACACAAAGACTAAAAATATTAAAGCATATTCAATTTATAAGAATTTGAACTAACTTATTTCATGATTATTTATAAAAATATTTTACTATTTTAAGATTTTCAAAGTATTTGATTAAAAAGTTCTTTTTTATACTTGAATCAAAATTGATTTATGGGTTTTTGACTAATGACGTTTCATGAATTGAAATCATGATCCCCCATAATATAGCTCCCTCTAAGTCTCTTTCAATAAAGTCCTAAAGCCCTAAAAAATTTCAAAGCCTTAAAAGACTTAAAAACCCATTGTCTGCCTAATCAAGAAAGTTATGGAGAGAAATTCTTAAGGAAAAAAGGATCTTCCATTCCTTTTTTAAACACAAAAAAAGCTTACGTGAGGGTTCAACCTCATCTAAAATTTGAGAAATAAAAAAGAATTTCAAAGCTAGTAATAGCTTAAATTCTTTGGATATAATTTTTATAAAAAGAAAATTGTTTTGCAAAAGTTTTTATAAAGAAAAATTTCAAAGAAAGTATTTGGGATAATATTTTCAATATATTTTCAAAATTTAAAATTTCCAATTTTGATCTAAAACATTTGTCACTTCACACTTCTCTAATAAAGACGAAAAAGTCACAACAAAAAGTATTTTTACAACAAAAATTAAAGGTAAGTTTGTTATTAACTGTAATAAATACAAAAACAAAACATTTTGCAATGATTGCTAAAGTTCAAGTCCATCAGTCTAATGAAGAAGAAGTAAATTTTACCTAAGATAATAGATCATTGTTTTGAAATTGATCATGATACGAGTATTTAACAAGATATCTAAAGGTCTAAAAATGGGTATCTAAAAATATATGTGAAGGCTTAAAAATAGGTATTGAAAGAAAATAAAAAAGACAAAAGAAAAAAGAAAAAAGAAACAAGAAAAAGGTAAAAGAAGAAAAAGAAAAGAAAAGACAAAAAAGAAAAACAATGCAAAAGATAAAAAGAAGGAAAAAGAAAAGGGGAAAAAGACAAAAGACAAATATAAAAAGACAAAAGGTAGATATGATAATATTTTTGACAAAGCCTTCCACCCCATGTGAAGAATCTAGAACCTATAAAGATTTAAGAAAAATAAACCACTATTCATGAAAAAAAATGAAGTGACAATTAATTTGAAAATGAAGATCTACCCCCATTTAAAGTTGTAGAGAATTGTAAAGTTGAGAAATAGGATAAAAGAGATACTTGATCATTCATCCAAACTTTACAAAAATACCATTATAGTTTCTTAAAAATAAGTATGACGTCCCTCCTTTCAAGCCACAACTTACCATCCATAAAAAAACATTCTTCCTTTTGAGCTAAAGGAGGTTTCACCTGAGTTTTGATAATGATAAAGTAATCTTATTACTAATAAGTTTATTGTACTTATGTTTTGAAAAGATGTGTTTAAAGAAAAATGTTTTAAAAAATATAATTTGAAGCCTTGAAATTTCAATAGAACTTATGAAGAATATAAGAAAAAGCATCAAGATTAAGACCAAGATAAAGTTATTAAATAGTTTATATCTTATATATTTTTTTGTAATCATATCTTGATCCTCTCAAGATATTTAATGGGTTCAAAGCATGTATGTTACATTCATATTTAATGTTTATACATATAATCAAGAGAAATTATATGGAAAATGCTTTAAATAATCCTTTTGATATGCCAAAACTTTATAAGAACTAGTTTGAAGTATGTATGCAAGTGTGTGTGTGTGTGCAAAGCGTGCGTGCGTGTGTGCGTGCGTACGTGTATGTGTGTATGTTTTTTGTGTGTGTTCATGCATGTGTGTGTGTGTGTGTGTGGAATTTTATGAAAAAGGAAGTGTTTGAATATGTTAGAATATGTTTTGAGGTTAGCTAATGTGTTATTTTTATAAGGACTGGTTAACAAGTGAGTTAGATTAATTTACTAGTACAGTCAAGTAATCGACTAGTGGTGCATGAGATCAGATTCCAATGACTAGTTTTAATAATAAAATTGAATTAAATGAATTTTAATATAATTTAATAGTAACAAATATTTAGTAGGATGAATTTTACTTATAAATATGTATTTTGGAATGTATATTATATATCCAAGTGAAATAGAACTGAACTAAGAAACATTTAAATGACTGTTTAAGGTTTTAGTTGTACTTTATATGAAATTTATTACATTCATCATTTAGTTTACTTTTGACCCTCTTAAACACTTTGTATAGGTCAAGTGAGAAATTTTGAAGTATATTAATGGGGTAGTTTGGTTATGAAATTATCAAAAGTGTAGGGGTTACTCTTATCTTGTTAAAAAGAAAGTGATTATATAAAGATTAATCTTCCTTATTGAAGAAGATAATATTAGAGAAAATTCTAACGGAGTGTTAGAGAGTGAACTTAAGTTGTGGATTGTACACTAAACTATTATAAAAATCGATTAACCCGTCTCTTCCCTTTCCTTTTTATTTTTCAAGTTTATTTTACTTCAATTATTATTATAATATTATTGTTATATTATTTTATAATTTTTCATTAAATTAAATGATAATTTTTTATTAGGTATAAACACTTAAAAATTTTAGTGTCACCTAATTTACCCCCTTAAGTTCCATATAGGAGACAACAAGTGGTATTAGCATTAGGTATCATATAATTTCATTTCCAAAGAAATAGTGAGTATAAGATCATAATATGATACATTTACACACATTAGTCCCATCTATTAGTCTAAAAGGTCAAAATATTAGTATAACACTTTTCTTTGATGGTAAACTATTTGTATTAGAATATTATGATGAAGTTGATCTTAATAGTTGAAAACAAACTTATAGGAAATAGTTTCTAATGGACCTTGTATACCCACCAAGATTGTAATTGATAAAAAATGATATAAAAAACAAAAGAAAAATGAGAAGATAATGATAAGACATTAGTATCTCCGAACAATAAGGTTGTCATCATCTTGTTTTATACTCTAGGAAGAAATGAATTTAATAAAGTATTTATATGTGAAACTACATATGAAATTTGACATACCTTAAAGATAAACTATCGAAGGGCTAATTAAGTAAAAGAAAGTAAGGTTAGCATATTAGCACATTAATATGAACTGTTTTATATGATGTATAATGAAAGTATCTCTTCTAGGCTAATCAAGTAAAAGCAAGTAAAGTTAGCATGTTAATACATCAATATAAACTCTTTTATATGATTCATAATGAAGATATCTCTTCTGTGTATTCTGGTATATATTATAAATGCTTTTAGATGATTAGGTAAGAGCTATACTAACATTAAATTAGTAAGAAAGATATTTAAGTCTTTACTAAAGACATGAGAAGCAAAGTTCATAGCAATACAAAAAAAAAAAAAAAAGGACTTGAATGTCCTCCCCCTAGAAAAGTTGATTGGATCCCTCTTAACTTATAAAATGAGGCTAAAGGAGGCATAAGAGTAGGAGACCATCCAAAAGGAAAAGGAACATGACATCAAGGCATTAGGAGAAGAATATAGAGATGATGAACCTTCATGAGTAGCTATGGTTATAAGAAGATTAGTTTACTCACAAGAAGTTTTAAGAAGTTTTAAAAGAAGAAGATCTTTAAGAGAATAAGGGATTCTAAAGACAGTAAGTATAACTGTAAGAATATATTAACTAACATAACCTACTTTGAATGTAAGGAAATCGGTTATGAGGTCACAGTTCCCACTTCTTAAAGAACTTGATAGAAAGAACAAACTGCACCTATAACTAAGACATAATCTAGGAGAAGATGTCATGAATACATTTATGGTCCTATAGCACTAGATCTAGATGGGCTCCTTAAGTTAGATATAGTAATTATGATAGGATACAGATTTATCAACTAAGGCCTTATAATTACATAAGGCTTATAATAACTTAAGACTTGGGAATGTCTATAAACATTCATGTAGGACACCTATATCTATGTTTTGTAATTATTGTAGATATTGTGGATATGTTGAGAGGTATTGTTATAATAAACTAAGAAATCGGAATGTTATGCTAAAAGGTTGGAGGAAACCAATTAAACCTTAAGGACCAAAATTAGTGACTATACATAAATTAAAATAATTTCTTTATTTTTTAAGTCACCAGAAAGAAGAAGTGGTATATAAATAGTCAGTGATAAAGAAACATGATTGATGACCTCTTCCAATTTAATTTTTCTAATGATGGAGGATTTGCTATGTTTAGAGATAAATTAAAGGTAAGGTAGTTAGCATTGGAAAGTTTGGTAAGAAAAACAACACTTTCATTGATAATGTTCTTTTAGTTGATGGTTTAAAGTATAATTTGTTTAGTATTAATCAATTATGAGATAAAGATTATAAAGTAAGTTTTGAAGGAAATGTATACATAGTTTTTAGGTTAACTAATAATAGTATTGCATTGTTAGGACAAAGGAAAGGAAACATTTACATTATTAATCTAGATGGTTTCTTTAACCTTGACACAAAGTGCTTAATGTCTATGAGTGAAGATGCATAGGTCTGGCATAGAAGGTTTGGACATGCAAGTATAAAGTCAATTTCAAACCTTAATTCTAAGCAACTAGCGAATGATCTCCCTAGCATGAAGTTTGAGAAAGATAAAATTTATAGAGCTTGAAAAATGGGAAAGGAAGTAAGAGGCTTATTTTAAAAAATTTTGGTATAAAATTTAAGGAGCTTGCCAAATAGGAAAGCAAGTAAGAGGCTCATTCAAAAACAAAATAATGATAACATCATTTAAACCCTTATAAGTACTTCATATGGAATTTTTTGGATATACTAAAATTGCTAGCTTATGAGGTAAATCTTAAGCATTTATCATAGTAGATGATTTTGGTAGATTTATATGGGTATTTTTTCTAGGTAGTGAAGATAAATGTTTTAAAACATTTGTGAAATTTGCCATAAAAGTTCAAAATGAAAAAGGTTTAACTATTACACCTTTTAAGAGTGATCATAATAGAGAATTTGAAATGACATCTTTGAATCCTTCTATAATGAAAATGAGATTTCTTAACTTTTTTGTACCTAGGACCCCCTTCAACAAAATGGTGTAGTTAAAAGAAAAATATGGTTTTACAATAAGTGGCTAAACCATGATTGATGAATATAATTTACTTAAGCATTTTTTAGGTCGAAGCTATTACATATGCTTATCATATAGTCAATAAGGTGTACATTAGACCTACCATAAATAGAATCTAATATGAACGTTGGCATGGTAACTATCCTAAGATTATCTATTTTAAATATTTGGTTTTAAATACTATATCTTAAATACTAAGGAGAATCTGTGTAAATTTGAATTTAAAATACTTGAAGGCATTTTTGTAGGATATTCTTTAACCAATAAAGCATGTAGAGTGTTTAATAAGAGAAATCTTATAATTAAATCTATGTATGTTATATTTGATGAAATTAATCATATTGAAAGAAAGAGAAACTTTGAAGATGTTGATATGGGGTTATCCAAAGATTTAGGGAAGTTGGTAATTGAAGAAGTAAAGGAGGATGACCAAGCTACCTTAATGGTTGAACTAAGTGAAGAAAGTAAGAAAGACAAGGAGCTTCCTAAAGAATGGAAATATAGAAAGATCATCCATTTAAACAAATTCTAAATGATGCTTGATGAAGGGTAACTACTCATTCTTTCTTTAAAAATTTGTATAATCTTACATTCATTTAATAAATTGAGCCTAAATGCATAGATGAGGTAGTTAGTGATGAACGTTGGGTCTTAACTATGAGTGAAATCAAATCAATTTAAAACAAGGTGTAGAATATAATATCTAGAGCGAGAGATCACGTAATTGTAAGTTCAAAATGGGTTTTTAAGAATAAGTTAAATGAATAAGTTCATATAGAAAGATATAAGGCTAGGTTAGTCGTTAAAGGTTTTAACTAAGAAGAAGAATAGATTATAAGGAGACATTTGCACCCTAGTTAGGTTAAAAGTTATTAGGCTTTTACTTTCATTTACATCATATTTGGATTTTAAATTTTTTCAAATGGATGTCAAAAGTAATTCCTTAAAAGATTTTATTCAAAAATATGTTTATATTAAGCAATAACCTAGTTTTGGAAATCGGAATGCACTTGATCACAATTTTAGACTCACTAAAGCTTTGCATAGCTTAAAATAAGTGGTATGATAGGTTAAGCATTTTTCTATTTGAAAATTATTTTATTAAAGATAAAGTAGATATAACTTTGTTCATTGAAACAGGTAAAGAAGATATATTGATTATTCAAATATACATAGATTGCTTGTTCTCCTTGGTCGTAATAGGAATAGAGTAATTTTCTTTCCTTAGAATTGTATTTAATGATTCAAATATACATGGATTAAATCATATTTGGTATTAATAATGAATATTTGTTTAAGGTGCCTTTAAAGTATATAAGTAAGGAGCTCAAGATGAGCATGATAAGTGAGTTAAATTTCTTATTTGAGTTTCAAATTAAATAAATGAAGGAAGGAATTTTCATTATTTAAATAGAATACCACAAAGATTTATTTAAGTACTTTAAAATAGACCAAGTTAAATTTTTAGGCACCCATATGAACACATTAACTAAGATAAATAAGGATGAGGAAGGAAACACTATTCATGTCATATTTTATCAAAGTGTGATTGGAAAATTGTTATATCTTATTATTAATAGACCTAATATCATGCTTAATATCTATTGATATGCTAGGTTTCAAGTATTGTCCTAAGGAACCTTATCTATTTGCTGTTAAATACATCCTTAGGTTTTTGCATAGTATAATGCATTTAGGACATTGGTATCCTAAAAACACATTCTTAGACTTAATTGGGTGTTCATATGACAACTAAATGGGTAGTTTATTAGATAAGAAGAGTATATTTGATGCATATTGATACGGTCTAAAGGTACCTATAAATTTTAATAAAAATAAATAATAAATTTAAAATATAACAATATTAGACCATAAATAGGTAAGTGTACTTATCATATCGTAGTATAGCTACTATAAGTTCGGATTGTCAATCCCGTAAGAAATGTATTGAATTACTAGTAGTATTCTTCTCTTCACTATGTAACCTATTCAATAGGGTGATTGATTGGTTGATTAAATAAATTAAATTAATAACTAGAAAAAATTCAATCATAAGTCCATTAAGATTAATAAACAATCAAAGAAGTTAGGATCTAGATAGTTGATCCTTTTAAGACATCCTCTTGTTTGGCATTTGAATTCAATTAAATGGATTTTTCATATTTATTTAGATTATGGATTCCCTAAAGTGATTATACTTTCTCTTGAGTTATATAGTTCTTATCCATATCAAAAAACTGAGTAGAAGTTCTTATCTTAAAATATCAACTGAATGCATTAATATGTTCTATAGAACCTATTATTTTGATTTTAATTAGAGCTAATTCGGAAATTTTATGTAATCCCATCTCTAGGTCTTCACGCAAAATTCATTACTTATGGATTAATCTATTCACACAATTGATCTTTCAATCTAATCATATGAAATCCAATAATTAAAATTGAAACTCACATTCACAAAACAATTAAAACTAATTTCATTAACCCTATAAGTAATTCTAAGTCAAAATGTAGAAATTGAACATTAAATCAATATCAAGAACAATAAACATACATCTTAGGGTTTATAAATACCTAGATCCTATAAGAAAATTAGTTATTCATTGTAATGAATAAACAACAACAATCATAAAGAAAGGGCTCATTCTCATGAAGCTTGACTCCTTGAATCCTCTATAAAAAATGTTGAAATCTTAATATTAATCCTTGAATCTTAATACTTAGAATTAATTCTCTCTTTTAATTTACTCTAAGTATTTTTTAAGATGGCTTAGAATTCTTCCTTATCTCTTTCATAGCGGCCCAAGGCTTCCAAGAGTCAAAAGTATTATAAAAATCTAGGAAAAACACTTAAATAGGTGGTTGCACTTGACCAGTTGTGAGCTAGGCCGAGCAATCTTTTATGAAAATTTCACAGGGCGTAAGCCTCCTCCTCCTTTGCTTCTCTTGGTGTTTTCTTGATACACTATCTATGGCTAGTCTTATGGCTGTGATATTTGGTGTGGATCCCAATGACTTGATGCTCTTATTACCCCTTTTAATTCCATAACTCATCTAACTCTACAAGTGCATCCACTTGGTCACTAAAAAGCTATAAAAGAGTTAACCAATTATAGTTATAAATCATAAGGAAATACCCCTCAAACCTAAGATTATCACTGTGAAAGCATACCTAAAAGATGTATAGAATGGGCACTATCAAATACCCCTACACCTGGACTATTACTTGTCCTCAAACAGTGATCTAGAAACTCTACTAAAAAAAATTAAAAAACATAAACATTCATCCATAACAACATAAGCAAAAACATCCAATTGCTCACTAAAGACATTAAAAAAGATAAACAT
Organism: Pinacopodium congolense; assembly: GCA_028565735.1. Taxonomy (NCBI): domain Eukaryota; kingdom Viridiplantae; phylum Streptophyta; class Magnoliopsida; order Malpighiales; family Erythroxylaceae; genus Pinacopodium; species Pinacopodium congolense. The sequence continues at coordinate 6,716 of JAOXYD010024488.1, read as the reverse complement.
TCATCCAAAATAACATAAGCAAAAACATCCAATTACTGATCGAAGACATTCAAAAACATAAACATTCATCTAAAAAAACATAAGCAACACATAAATCTCTTGAAAATACCCCTCAAAACCTAAAATTATCACTACGAAAGAATGCCTAAAAGATGTTTAAAATGGGCACCATCATGTGCCAATTTTTTAAAAATACATTAGTATCATGGTTTAGTAAGAAAAAAAAATTCAATTTCTTTGTCTATGATAAAAGTTGAGTATGCTACTATAAATATTTTTTATACACAAATCTTATAGCTTAGGCAAAAACGTAAAGATTATGATATAGAACACATTAATATATCTATTAGGTGTGATAATACTAGTACTAATTATTTGACTAAAAATCCTATTTAACATTTTAAAAGAAAGCATATAGAAATTTGATATTACTTTATTAGATATCATATGTAAAATAATGATATCGAATTAGGATCTATTGATACAATGCATCAATTAGCAAATATCTTTAATAAACCAATAAATAAGGATAGGTTTTATATTATTAGAAGATAGTTAGGAATACTATATGGTAATTCTTTATGATTTTCACTTGTTTTATTTTTTTGTTTATCATTTTGATGATTTCAAGCAGGGAGAGAGTATTATAGGATATTAATTGCAATTACCTACGGGGAGCTTGATTTATTTATTTAGGGGGAGGGCTTGATTTATTTTATTTAGGGAGAGTTTGATTTTTAAAAAGTTATGATACATGAATTTAAAGGGAACTTTGAAATTTAATGAACTTAAGGGAAGTTTAAGTTTGAAGATATCGATTTCTTTTGATTTTTAAAAAATGAGTTTTAGATATGAGATGATTTTGAAGTAAGGAGTTTAGATTTTGATGGTAAAGAGTTTTAAATATGAATGTGATTGTCTTGTTACCTTTATAATTATATAAAGGGGAAGAGAGTTATAAGTGGTATTGTGATAGTTTTAGTATAATTAAGAAAATCGATGTGGTACTAGACTAAAGTTAGTATTTGTTTTGTCTTGATATTTTCATAAAAACATATGATTTTGTCATTATAAAAAAAGAGAAGATTATTGAATCAAGGAGATTCCACTTAATTTTTGATGCTGACAAAACAATCTCACTACTAACGCATTTATTATGTTAGATATTTTGAACATATAGGCTTGAAGAAAAACAACTTAAGAAATATAATTTGGAGCTTTAGAATTCAAATGGATCTTATGAAGGACAAAAGTAAAAGGCTTAAGATTAAGACAAGGTAGAGTTACTAAACAGGTTATTTTTTTATTGTATTCTTATCTTGGTTTAATAGGCTCAAAGTATATATGATTCATTGATATTTAGCATTTACATATATAAGTTGTATAATCAAGAGGAATTATATGAGAAAATATTTAAATGATTCTCTTGATAGGCCAAAACTTTTTAAGAAATAGCTTAAAATGTGTGCGTGTGCTTGTGCGTGCAAGAGCGTGTGTATGTTCGTGTGTGTTGAATTCTGTGGAAAAAATAATTAAATATGTTAGGTTATATTTTGGGATTTGTTCCATGTGTTAAAATATGTGAACTGTTAATTCTTATGGCACCTGGGGGGAGAAGGGGTGAATTAGATGCTTAAAATTTTTTTATTTTAAATTATTCGAACCTCTGCTTACCAATTTCTATTAATGGAAGCTAAATAATCCTAATTCGCCATGTTCTAAACACTTAAGTAAAGGTTAATATAAACAATTATTTAAACAATATAAACAATTAAAGAAATTATAAATAAATTCTTGAAGTGTAAAATAAGTAATGTAATAGAGGACATAAATGATTTATACTAATTTGAAAATGTCCACTTTTTCCTATATCTAGTTAAGAATTTTCACTACAAAATAAAATGTTAGTATATAATTCATTTTAAGGCATAAAGATAATCTTTCCCTTTTCTTTTTCTAAGCTCAAGAATAACATGTCTCTCACATTCTTTTTTTTTTTTTTAAGGATGAAGGATAATGTAACTATACTCTACTTTTTTATGGCTCAAGGATAACTACCTTACAAATAATCAATCCAAATATTTTCAACTTAAAAACTTCACTTCTCACATACACTCAAACTTTGTCACCTTTTACTCACCAAGGTATATAAGGGCTCACTCTAAAAACTCAACCAAAATCATAAACTCAAACTTTCAATGCTCGATCTATTTTGTAAGAATGATTCACAAACTTTTTAGACAATAAAATCAATGTAAAAACACTTATTTATATATGTAAGACCTTAACCTAGCTATTGCACACTATTCTGGAACAATTTATAATATAAAAAATCTTTTTTCATGTTGAGAAATAGTAGTTGGAATGCAAAATTCAGACATCAATGACAGTTAAGATTGTGTAACAATGACACTGTTAATGTATTGTTGTTAATTTCCACTTTAATGTAGGTTGCATGACGGTGTTATTAATCTCCTAATGAAACGTTATCGTGATTTTGGAAAAATACAATAGAACTTGATTAAATCATTCACAATCCACCCCAAACTATTCCTAAAACTTCAAAACTTTTTTTTAACTTATTTAAACACACTCTAATCAATTCCAAACATATCTTAACACAATTTTACACAATATAACTCAATCATATAACTTATCACATACAAATTCATCTATTACCAACTTTCTTAACCAATTTATCCTTAACAATTTCATTTTATTCACAAATTTTACTAACCACTTAACCTAACCATCATTCATATAATTTAACACAACTTAACATTCACATGACATGCAACCATAGCATTCATTCATACATCAAAAGGATTTTGACACACAAAAATTATATATAACACCTAATTATGCATTCTTAATGCAAGTCCTTAAACATGAATTCAATATGCATGATGTGAGCCCTTTCAACACTATGGTAAGACCAAATAAGACTTGCAATAAAGCTTACACAAAAATCCTATGAAATTCTACTGTTAAACTTGATCTTCTATCCATCATTTTAAACTTTAAATTCAACTTGAATGCTATTCTTTTAATCTTCATCCATCTTCAAGTACTTCAACTTGAACTTCCAGAGATGTTCTTCAATTTCAAGTCTCCAATAATGGACTTTACTTCACAAACCTATCTTATCACATTAAACTAACAATGTTTTGTCATAATTAAAATAAAGATATAAATAACTTTGGTTCTACAATATTCTCCTTTTTATAATGAAAAAAACTATGTGATATTAGAGATTTATGTAGAAAGACACAACAAGCAAACTACACATACAAAACACAAACATTTTTGCTACCTTTTTCTAATATCACACAAAATTTTCTCTTTTTTGTAATTATTAAAAAGTTTATAAACATAAAAAGGAATACTACTCTAATACTAATACATACGTATCACATAAAAAAGATTCACACATCTTTTTCCATTTTTACCAAACTATCTTTCTAAAAATCATCGAAGAATTTCAAAATTGTTTAAAAATTATTTGAAAAAATGCTCCCGCTTAATAAATCATAGTATAACAAGCCCCATGAAATCTTAAAATAATTGCATCAAAACTCAAAAGGGGATCATCATCAACCAAAGTATCATTTAAAAAATTTTAAATCCAAATTATCATAAAAAATTGATTGAATTCACAAAATCACATATCAGTTAGTACTAATTTGATAGCATATTCAACAACATCTAATTTTTATAATAATATTTTCATGACCCAAAACATGCATGTGATCGGCATAGAAGACGAGAGAACTGAAATTTTCAAACTACACGTAAGCCTGCTACTAATGTCTAAATGAGTTTAGAACCCATAAAAAAGAATAATAATATGACACACAAAAAGAATATATAATATAAAATAAAGTTACAATAATATTAGTGTGCATCAGAAGGAAAACTTAGAACACACTAAATTTGTCATCGCGAATGCTAGAGTGCAAGTATAGATAAAAATAAATGAAAAAGCATACATACAAGTAAGTAGGCTACAGTTGATACGACTCGAAAGTCACTACTACAAAGTTGGTGATAGATAACTTAAAAAAAAAAAGAGTTGAGGGGAGTCAGACCTTACCGAGTAAGCTCATACCACCCTACGATACCCAATGTCATGCTTACACATAATAATGCACTAATAAAAAAGTATACACACAACATGCTGTCTGTCCAATCACATTAACTACATAATTAATTATGGAGAAGAATATTTGCAGGACCCTAATTTCTAAAGTTAAATTCTCATAATATTACACTTTGAATGTCTACGTGGAGTTAAGCATCACTAACAGCCTAGCCATATTCCTTTACTCATATAGCCATAAGGTTCTCTTAATCCAAAGGAGTTGTGGGGAGCCTAGAATTACCAACAGACTAGCCATCACTCAATGTGTTCAAAGTTATAAGAAGAATAATAATAAGCATAGAAAATAAAGGCCCGACTAGGAGTCAAGCATCAACCAAGATAGGTTTATAGCATATCTTCATATCATAAAACATAACAGTGCTCATAATCACAACCAGTATGCATCTAGTCCTAATGCATACCCATCAGGCAGCATGTCATATAGATCCTTCCTTCCCCATAATCAAACACATCAACAAAAAATCAAGATATTAATAATATAATTTCACTAAAAAAGTATTTAATTATGTAACGACCATCATGCATATATGTAGCACCCAATCCTAAATGTATCCACTTAGATATTTTGATGAAATTTATATATAGACTTATGATAAAGAAGGTATGTGATATTATATATATGTATTTACCACACAGACACAGACACACACAGACACACACATACACACACACACACACACACACATACACACATACACACACACACACACACACGTAATTATCGATATATATAAATATATAAGTATGTACAGATATACATTTTTGTATATTCAACTGAATATGGATCTATATTTCTACATGCTATCATTTATATCAATGTTAATCTGTAGGGATAAGCATATTTTCAGTTCTCCACCTTTAACAATTTTTCCTATTGCAATCCTCCACTTTTGTTTTTGGACCTCAATAAGTCCTTTCGTCAATTTACTTTGACGGAAAGCTAACTTGGCTAGGAAAAAAAATCCACATAAGCTTAGCCAAAACAACCAAAACGACGATGTTTTATTAAGATTGTTACAAAATAAACCTTACTCTCCTTTTCTCTTTTGTTTCCCCTCTTCTTTGTCTCTGTGTTTTCGATTATAGCATACTCTCCCAACTATTAAGGTCTACATCTCTATCTATCCCTTTGATCTTTCTCTTGTCTAAAAAATTGGACTAAAGATACTTAGCCTTCTCTCTCTCTCTCAAAGTGTTTATGTTTGCTAGTTTTAACTATACTGCAAGTATACACGTCGTAACTTATAGTATAATTGTTATCGATCTTACGATGATTGAATCTAGACACCTAATGATTTGAACTTTACTTTGTTTAAGATAAAATAAGATTGTAGAAACTAAAAATTAAACTTAAACTAATGAAACTTGAATGTAAATAATCGTAGAAGAAAGTAAAACGAAGAAGATACTCAATAGGGGAGACTTAGGGGTTGTTTTATCCTTATTTATCCTTTATTATCTTATCGATTTAATTATGTTTAACCAACGATTTTCTGAAGTTTCATTACCCTCTCTCAAGGTGTAACTAATTATCCCTAATTGAAGTAAAATATGACTAGTCTTGCAATCTCTCAATCTATAAAGCCTTTCCTAAATACTCGACTAGATGTGAAATAATCCTATAGGTAATTATGTTACCAACTCTCATTGAGCACCCTAATTCAAATAAATCAAAACAATCTCTCGGTTCGAAATGATTATAAGCTTAACAATCAACATAAACAACTATGCATTAAATCAATAAGAATAAAGTTGGATAAATAATTCCATAACAATCCCTAAACTAGATTTAGCAATCCATAATAATATTCAATCAAATAATATTAAGATTAAACATAAAAAGTAAGGCAAAGGAAAAGAGAAAACTGATGGTGTAGATTGAAGCCTCCTTTTTAGGAAAATCGGGATATCACTTGTTAAATATTTGGTATCCTCTCAAAATTGAGTTCTTCACCTTTCTTCTCTCCTTAAAAACCTTATTTTCTATCTTGGATTTCTCCTAAGGTCAAAATATGTCTGCTAGGTTAATTACCATGAACTTTTAATCCTAAAAACTCATAAAACATGTCCCTACATATTTTGCCACGTCACCCTACCAAATCAGCTTTTTTAGCTTTGACCTTTGCTTGGTATTTTCACTATATCTTCGTCCATAGACCTTCTTTTGACCTGACATGTGATATGTAGGCTCCTCACATATTGTTCTAGCTCCCTTTAAAATTTAATTGCAATCTGAGCTCTATAAGGGAATCTAATGCATCACCAAATTTTTAGTATGAAAACTGATACTAATTTTAGGTCACATTCGTTACCTAGAATTTCAATCATCAAAGTGCATCAATCCATTTCTCAAATAAGTTCATATTTTTCCCTCAAACACTAAACAATACTAAAAACAATCAAACACCTGAAAGATAATGAAAAGGGGTGTAAAGGTTCATACTAACTAAGTTTAAAACACAAAAACAATGCTTAAAACACATAAAACAACCTAGAAATATACTATGAAAACACACTTATCAACTTTCCCACACTTAAACCTTTACTTGTCCTC